>JAEIFU010002386.1:0-44901 GCA_018904235.1 Lordiphosa stackelbergi
TAACAGTCGATTAAAAAAAATTTATTAAGCTAATCGTTACAATTCTTTGAAAACTTTCAAAATAGGCTCCTTCTGCGTCGATGCAGCGCTGCCAGGGCGATTTCCAAGCATTGAAGTCGTCACGGAAGGCATTCTCCGGAATAGCCTAGAGAGGGATCGTCTCAAAATGCATGCATTTTATAGGCCACATCTGGACTGCAGGGCGGCGGCGGAAGCGTTGGGATTCCGGCCTTGGTCAAGTAGCTGTTCACAAAAAATCACTTTTCAAGTTCACTTTTGGGACCATCTTCGCGCACACCTTGCGCATGTTCAAATGCACCGTCACAATGTCATGAACATGTGGGCAATTGAACGAATACTTGGTCGACGGTCTGAGTTTAAAACTTTGCGCACACCGGCCACATTGTTGGTGTTTGTAAACTCTGGTGCAAAACTATAGCCGCACCTTGATTTTTCAGTGTACGAATGGAAACAGTAGAGCTGTAATAACTTTGCGATTACCGTTTGAAAGAACGTTAAAAATGAGAGAAAATAAGTGACAAACATCAACACTCTCAATGCAAAAATTAACCGTTATGTTTCGTTTTCGGTTTGCGAGCGGTGCATAACTATAGCCGCACAGTTTAATTTTCGTATTCTGTATTTGCTGACGGCGATTTTATTTGCGTTTACTTGGTTGAGTAACTATTAGTAATGGATTTGTGAATATGCCAAGTGGGCCAGTGCTGTCAGATGTTGAGAAAGACCAAATTTTGGCGCTTAAAAGTGAGAATTGCTCATTTCGTGAAATTGTCTGAAAAATTGGACGATCCGACAAAGTTGTGCGAAATATTTAGAAAAAAAAAAATTAATATGAAAAAAAAACCAGAGGACGTAAGCCGAAGACAAATCAGTGTGACCAGAGCCGATTAGTGAGTGCTGCAAGTAATTCATTAAAGACCGCTAATGAATTAGCGGATGAATGTGGCATAACAGTGACTCGCTGGACCGTTGCACGCTCTTTAAAGAACTCTGAAAACATAGTGCGACAAAAATTGATGGTGGCACCAAGGTTACTGGACCGCCATAAGGAAGACGGGTGAAATTCGCCAGAGATAACATGGCAACTGACAGGACAAAAGTAAAAAGGTTTTATAGAGCAATGCAAATACTAATTCATCTTTCCGGATCATTTTCTCGGATGAGAAAAAGTATATTTTTTATAAAATTATACTTTTTATAAAAAGTATAAAAGAGAAAAAGTATTATTTCCGGAAAATTCCTGATGGGTTTTCACACTATTGGAGGGATTTGAGGAAGGAACACCTGTACTTTTCTAAGAGAAATTTTGGAGGAGGATCATTGATGATTTGGGCTGTGTTCTGCGAGTGTGGATGCTTGGAGCCAAGTAGTCATATGAGCTCCAGAGAATACGTGCAAATGAATTTATGTCCTTCTTTTCGCGGTAGAAGGCGTTTAAAGGTAATTTTCTAAAAGGACAACTCACTAATGCACGCAACACAAGGCACTAATGTTCGATTTTTGGAGTGGCCCGCGTGCTTCCCGGGCTTGAATCCGATGGAAAACCTTTAGGTGTTGCTTGTCCGAAGGATTAATGCTAAAAAACCCCAAGTACAATAGTACTAGAAGCTCAAATTGACAATAATTAAGGTATGGAAAAAACTGTCCCTTAGTGATTTAAAAAACATTGTAGACAGTATGCCGAATAGAATCTATGAGTTAATTAGTGTTGAAGAAGGATACACTAATTGTTAAAAGTGAATAAAAATAAATTAATTATTTAACATTTTTCTATAGTTTATTTAATTTAGTGAAGTGCGGTTATAGTTATGCACCGCGCGTAAAACGAAAATGAAACAACGGTTAATTTTTGCCTCTGTTTCAAAACTTGTTCCAGTTTAGTGCGCAACTCGGTTCCCATACTATTTGGAACCCTGTTCAAATCCAAATGGGCTTATTTCAGTAATTCCATTCCATTCTGAAGTAAATTTGTTAAGTTCTCAAGCTTTGGAATTATTTTTGGAAAGGCTTCAATGTAATTTTTGATAGAGAGCGCATTCGATTGAGTGAGTTGTCTTTAAGAAACTCTTCCAAATTTCCAATTGCTCTGGCATCTACCGCATCTAATATGTTAACTTCAATATTTAACATTTGCTTATAATTTCTTATATTGTTCACAAATATTTTGTTCAGCTCAGATATGTAGACCTGCTTTGATAAAATGTCGGAAAATATGTCAATAAAATTCTGAACATGCAAAATATGTGAAACATGCTAAAATAATGTAGTGCAATCAGAACTTTTTTCAGTCCATCCGTTCAAAATATGAATTTGGGACTAATGATCACGCATACGCTATGTTGTCATACAAAGGCGGGGTAGGCGAGTTCAGAGTGTTATATTTATCAAATATTCCAAGTTTCAGCATGTTTCAATTCTACAGGGTATTTCGGAGTCGTTACACTCGACTCCAGTACTCTTACTTGTTTAAATAGAACTCACTTAAAAATATTGGTCTTTAACATAAAACATATGAATAAATACTTTTAGGGTTCAAGGCAATAATCTTGGCCATCAAATTGACTCAGAAACAATTATGTAGAATGTATTGTAAATATTGTTAGGGTTCAAGGCTTTATAAAGTTAACTTTCACATACTTTCCATCAACACATCTGTTTTACCAATTTGAATAAGAATTAATTAGCACAATTTGTAGATCTCTATTACATATTGTTTTAGTCCTAAAAACGTTTGTCATAAAGTCAGTAATCAAACAGCCCTCGCACAAATGTGTTTTAGAGATTTGGTGTTTAGATCCGCGAAATTTAAATATATTCTATGTAGGCACAATTTCAATGGTGAGAAGCGCCGACCACTTGGTCTTTATAAATATTCAGTGTGTGTCCGCTTTTGAGTAGGCTTTGTGGTTGGGTTAAAAGATTCTGTTAGATTTCAATTTTAATGGTTTATTCGTGCGAGTATTTAATTAAGGGAAGAACTTTTGACTGAAAACTTTCGTTGGAAATTTAAATATTCTCGTCAATGATTTCTGTTCTTTGTAAGCCAAAATCGGAACTAGTTTGGCCTGCTTAACAAATCATTTCCGCTAATCAGACAAAACAATGCTTATCTACAAACTGTATCAAAAAATTCAGGGACAAACTCATTTCATAACTTATGACTGATGCAAACCATTTCCCGTGCTTTGCCAAAGTCAAATTGTCTTTTAATCGAATGTTGTAATCTGCCATGATGTGACAAAAATCCTTTTCCTCTGCCAAGTTTGGATTTGACAAAAAAAAAGAAGAAGCTTTAAATTCCGCACAATGACAAATTTGTTGAAAATGTCAGCAAGTGTCATTGCCTGCCCAGAGCAGTTGGACGTGTTGAGGTGCAAAGCAAGTTGTGACCCGAATTGTTAGGAGGTGTCTACAAAAAAAAAAGATTGAGTAATAAAAAAGAACAATTAATAGTTGGCGGTCACTTGAGACAGACAGCAATTTGTTGTATCTTAAAAGGGTGAGACTTCCTCAAGTCAAGCACAACTAACACACATTTTAAAAAAGTTTAAATGTTGAGCCACGCACCCAAATGGAAGAGTTCAAAGTCGCCCCTCTAATAGTTAGTTCGCATATGAATTTGTTGCTGATTTTTTTTTCTTTTACAATTGTTGGCGTGGGCGTTTGTTGGCTGATTAGTTCATTAAATGCAAAATGCTTTTTATAGCCAATCAACAGTAGCGTATTTCGGGGGTAAAGTAGAGGCAAGAGAAGTGGATGCCTGCTTCTGAGGGGCCAGCAATTGAAAAGGGATTGAAATAAAAGTGAAAAAGTTCATGTAGAACTCTATACTTAGTACTCGAAACTCAGAACTCGATATTCAATACACGATACTCAGTACCCGAAACTCAAAACTCGAAATTCTGTACTCGAAACTCAGTACTTGAAACTCAGTACTCGAAACTCAGAAGCCGAAACTAACCAGCCGAAACTCAGTACTCGAAACTCAGTACTCAAAACTAAGTACTGGAAACTCAGTACTCGAAACTCAGTCGAAACTCAGTACTCGAAACTCAGTACTCGAAACTCAGTACTCAGAATCACAGTACCCAAAACTAAGTACTGGAAACTCAGTACTCGAAACTCACTAGCCCAAATTGAGTACTCGAGACTCAGTACTCGAAACTCAGTACTCGAAACTCAGTACTCGAAACTCAGTACTCGAAACTCAGTACCCGAAACTCCGAATTGAACTCGAAACTCAGTACTCGAAACTCAGTAGTCGTAACTCAGTACTCGAAACTGAGTACTCGAAACTCAATAGTTGAAACTCAGAACTCGAAACTCAGTACTCGAAACTCAGTACTCGAAACTCAGTACTCGAAACTCAGTACTCGAAACTCAGTACTCGAAACTCAGTACTCGAAACTCAGTACTCGAAACTCAGTACTCGAAACTCAGTACCCGAAACTCAGAACCCGAGACTCAGTACTCGAAACTCAGTACTCGAATCTCAGTACTCGAAGCTCAGTACTCGAAACTCAGTACTCGAAAGTCAGTCCTTTATAGTCAATTCTCGATACAAAGTACTCGATACAAAGTTCCTCAGTACTGGATTCTTAGTTCTCGATTCTTAGCTCTCGATATTTAGTACTCGATAACAAGGTCTTCATACTCAGTACTCTATAGTCTGCACTAAGTACTCAATTCTCGATTCCAGTTTTATTCCTCCAGTCAAACGTCCAATAAATGCTTCGCTCTAAAAATCCATACATACCTATACAGAAATGGTTCGTGGTATGTTCAGAAGCTCTAAATTGGAAAACGACTGAATCGATTTGAATATTTCAGAGGGTTTGTTTGTAAATGCTACTAGGGTTGTCGATATTTCTCAAAATATCAATATCGATAATATCAAAAATCCAAATTTTCAATATCGATATTTGATATATCGCCTTCAAAAAATCGATATATCGATATTATCGTTATTTTCTAAAGCTTAAGAAACTGAACGCTTTAAGGAACATCTTCACGGTAAAACTGCTGGTGACGATTTTTAGAGACCGTTATATCTAATCTTTATCAACAGTTTCCAATAGATTTCTGAAACTACACTGTAGATTTTTTCAAATTACATTAATAGTCAGAATGTCTTTTTCTTTAAACCCTAAATGCGTGTACTCAAAAGAGATACAAATTTAGTTGGGCACATTACTACGTATAAGAAAGGATTCTGTTCAATGTGTTTTTGTTCATGTGAAGTATTGTGACGAAATAAGTTTGTATCTTGTCTGAGTGTAGGCTATAAAGACTTACAGATTAAATTCTAAGCATAATTAGAATTTAAGAGAACCAGCCTAATGTGTTCTCCAGTCATTCTGCTTCGGGTGTCTGTAAGTCAGCGATTGTCACCT
This sequence comes from Lordiphosa stackelbergi, assembly GCA_018904235.1. Taxonomy (NCBI): domain Eukaryota; kingdom Metazoa; phylum Arthropoda; class Insecta; order Diptera; family Drosophilidae; genus Lordiphosa; species Lordiphosa stackelbergi. The sequence goes on from JAEIFU010002386.1 coordinate 5,415, forward strand.
GATGCCCCTAGGGGCCGGAAACATTTCGCTATTTACATATAAACAATTTAAACGCTTGCCGAAGCTGAGGCCAAGAGAGAAAAGTATCGAAATGCACTTTCAGACAGCACGAACAATTTATCCGCACTAGCTCTCCAATAAGCTATTGGGTTCATGACGATATCTTCAATATTTTCTAACACTGACACCTAATATTGCAGCGTATTTCTGTATCCATACGTGAATGATTAGTTCTTAAATGCGATTTTAAGCTGTATTACCAGATGATTTATCAGGCTAGCCATACAATTTGCACTTATTACCATTTTTTAACTTTTAAATTTCGATATATATGAATACCGCAACAAAATATCATACGGAATAACCCTTATCGTCCAAAAAAAAATATCGATATATCATCAAAATATTGACAAACCTAAATGCTACGCAAAGGCTTAGGAAAAAAGAAAGGTCGGAAAATTCTTAACAGATGGCGCATTAGGCGCACATTTCGTTTTTCAGTTCAATTCAATTATAGTTCAACACGTGGCGCAGTAGGCGGTCATTCTATTTGACATCGCAGCATTTATTTGTTCTAATTTGTTTTATTTTTCCAGTTGCATTACAACAAATTCTTCCGGTGAACATACTACTGGGGTCAAAGAAAAGCCAGAATTTGTTTATAAATCCTAAAATCTTTATTTGTTCTTGTAAATTTATTTCATCTTCCTTAAAGTAGGCCCTGCCGGCGCAAAGGTTTTTTTTCAATTTTCAAAACAAGCTGCCACGTCCTCTTGCGTTTTAGCCCTTCCTTTTCTTCTCCATTTCGGTTTCTATATCTTCTATCGATTTAAAACGGTGCCCATCGAGCGGTGTCTTGAGTTAAGCGAATAGCCAGAAGTCCCATAGTGGTAAGTCAGGCGAATACGGTGGTCGAAATTCGAGTTTTTGGAGAAATTTTGACGAAAAATGGTTTTGACTGATCCTTTCGATATTCCAACAAGGTCAGTAAGGGGTCGGACTGTCAATCGACGATTTTGGAGTCTGCAGCTCATCAGTTGATGTAAATATTTGAACTCTCTTAGAATATTTTGTTCCCCTCATAAACTCTTGCTTGCTCATTGAAGGAATTCTGCAACATTTTGAACGTTTCGGCAGCAGAAATTTTCATTCCGCACACAAAATTTAATGAAACTGCGTTGTTGAATAAATTCAGACATTATAAAAAAAGAAAAATTCAGTTTTAGCTCTCTTCAAGATGTCACTGACAGTGTTTTGCCAAAATAAAAACATTTGTCGCTATCGGAGTCACGGTATTTTTCGCCCTTAGTAGTATGAGCCAAACATTCAATACAATGCACGTATCAGTTCAATTCGTGCAGATGTCTGCTAATTTTGAATGCTTTAACAGCTATGCACGGTTAGAGTGTGAGTGCCTATGAGCGCTCTTATATCTATGAGCAAAACAACAAAAAATGCGTACTGTGCGCATAGGCCGTGCTCTCAAAAAAAAAGTAGAACGTATGGTGCGTTCTTTAATTTTCAAGAGTTTCACTCTTGGAATCGAATTGAATTTGTTCTTAATTTGGTTTTTATAGGCAAGGGGAGTAAGGGGAAGCAAACTTTGAGAGAATATCGCTGGACACGCTCTCACAGAGAGACAACTGCGTTCTTTCTTAAATATGGTTTCGATGCTACGTGTAGTTTATGTATGATAGTCAAGTTGGCTAAGCTGCCTGTCGTCTGTGTGCGTTTCAGTCTTCGTACCGAGTTCAAGTCCCAGTAAAGTAGGTTAAAAATAAATAAGAAGAGTGTTATCTATGTGGTTATGTCAAAACCAGTCACAGCTTAAAAAAAAGTGGGTGGTAAGTGGGGGAGGGTAGGATCGGAGTAGGTTCGGTCGTGTCTCTCACACCCAAAAATTCACTCTTTGATCAAGAATTTTCACTCTTACCGTACTTTTGAGAACGAATGTTCTTGATTCAAGAGTGAAATTCTCAATTTTTTTCTCCGAGTCAATCAATTTCTCTCTCCATTGTTTAGCCCCCCATTCTGAAGCGCCCCGATTGCCTCGTATAGGTTACTTGCGGCACTGGCAATCAGAATAATTTTTTGGCGTGACTAAAATTTTAAAAATTAATAAATTCAACTGCATTTGACAACCAAGATGAAACTTGTTTTGACCAAAATGATGAGCATCGGTTTCAGCCTCAGCTTGCACATGATTGCAGCTTCTTCATTTTATGTATGGGCGATTGCGGATCGTGTGTATATATATTTATAAATATATATTGACAGCGCATTTTGCGTTTAAAGGTCATTCGGCTATGGGTGTCTGAAACATCTACCTTAACATTCAACACGATGGCTGACCCAGGCAGAGGCACGCACCAAGTAGTCAACCGGTTCATGTGCATTTTCATAAAAAAACACAAAAATGTAGGCCCAAAGCTTGCCACCTGGCCGGGGGGGGGGGGGGATAATTGTTAAATTGGTTAGCCGCTTATTTGCCTTGATAAGCCTCGATGAAAGCCTTGACTAAATGTAGAAATGAAGATCTCATTTCCAAACCTTTTTTTTTTTTTGTACTTTTTTGGATGCTGCATGACAAAATGTTTAACATGTGCTCACATTTTTGCAGGCAAAAAAAAAATTATTTCTTGGCCAGTAAAACTAGCTAAGTAGATAAATCAATAAACACTCAGGTAAAATTAAAATAAAGAAATATTTAGCACGCGTTTTTGGCAAAATTTTTAGTTAGGGTGGGGGGCATTTTTATGTTTTATGTTTGATGTTATTCCACTGTTAGCTACCAAACATCAAGCCGCCAAAAAACAATGACAACATTAACATCAAGAGCAACGGCAGCAGCAGCAACAGCAGCAGCAGACGCAAGTGAGACTGGTTGGTCAGCTTCGGGTTGACGTCGACGTTGGCAGCAGCAGCAGCCGTCGCATCTTCATCTCATCCAAGTCCAAGTCCGTGTGTTAACAGCTGTCGCTGACGCTCTGCCCGCGCCGGCAGATGGTCCGGCGTAGTATATATAGAAAATCTTCAAGTTTTGATGCTTTAGTTGGTATCCCACAGTCGACCTAGAAGATATAACCAACCAAATTGTTTTGCTTGGGCATCGATCAGATTCAATTGACCATTGAATTTTGATACGATCGGTCGAACGCGCTTTTAAACGTCGCGTCAGGATTACACAAGGATTATTTACAAAATTAAATACAGCGAAATACGAAAAACCTAAAAAAAGAAAAGCAGTCCAAAAGTGTTCAAAATGGTAAACAAAAAAAACATCACAAAGAAAAAAAACTCTAAACGAATTATTTTTGAAAAAGAAAAGTGCAAAAGTGAACAAACATTAAGCAAATAAATTGCACAATTGGGTCCAAATGACATTTAAAACCACAAACCGTTTTGTTTTGATTTACCTTTCGTAGTTAAATTGTGCAAGTGCCAAACGAGTGCATAGAGTGATCAGCTTACCAGCCACGTTACGCATACGCCAGGGGCGCCCACACGCTCATCTGCATCTTTTATGCATTCCAATTTGCGCCAAGTCCGTGTTTGCGTATTAAGTCATTTAACTTGACTCCCAGCTGCAAAAATGGCAGGCATTTGGTTGTGCTTGACTGTTTCTATGTCAGTCATATGAAGAAGCTGCAATTCAAACCAGTTTCCATACATTTCGCTCAAGGGGGGTTGACATTTTGTATTGGCATATTTAGGCAAATTGACCATTAGATTTGCCTTTAAGTTATATTCTTGATATTCTTGTTGTTCTGACATTGAACACAGTTGGCGGCAAGTTTGTTGCACAAGTCTTTTGATTTTACAAAGTAAAATTCATTCGGTTTCTCAGTGTTTTTATAATTTGACGAAATTTGTGCTCAAACTAAAAGATTTTAACTTAAAGTTATAGAGTTTATGGGTGGCACTGAAATTGTAAAGGAATCACGCCTGAATTCATTTGGATTGTAGATTCAGATTATAAATTCTGAATGCTATTCGCAACTGACTAAAACTTAAACTAATATCCAATTTGGATCATGGACGGAAATGGGCTCCAGAATAAAGGGTCAAAATTAAAGCTATAAAAATTTACAAGAATTTTGTAACCCCCTTCACTTCACTAGCTTATCAGCAACATACAGTTTAAAGTAAATGTGAAATGGGCTACACAGCCCCAAAGGGATCTGCCAAGCCTCTCTTAACAACTTTTCTTCACATAAGAAGAGAATTAATATAAAATACCTACAAAGTTCTGAATTTCTAGGCTGCCTAATACCTATCTAAAAATAAAATATCTAAAAATCTAGTTGGTTCGAATGTTTTGGGTCCTTTAAAATTATTCATTCCATAAAAGTTTTCAAAATCGTATACAGTTGCTTTTCGGTTATTTTATATAATGCATCCTTGACATAAAAATTTTATTATGTTGAAGCCCATACTTTAAGCCCTCTTCTTTTCTAATTTTTTTTTCAATATTTTTTTTTTTTATTTTTTAGCTTTGTTATTCAAAAATATTATCCCAAAAGGATTTTTCAAAATTCAAAATACTTTAGAAGATATAGCCTTTTTTGTCGACCAATGTGTTCACAAATACAAGTAATTTTCACATTACTTCAAACTTTGAACGCGTTTTTCTCGAAACCACGTTTTTCAAAATGGTGCCCACGTTTTCTCAAGTTCTACCGAACCGATTTTGATGATGTGGGGCTTTATGGACGCAGAATTAACGTGGCTATCGTCCCTACCTCAATCTTTGAGTAAAAATCGTTTTTACTATTTTTTTGTACACTGGACTGCAAAAAAAATGGTCAAAAAATCGATTTTCCTTTTTAAAAGGCCGCCATTTTTTTCAAATTCAATTTTATTTTTACAATTCTGCTACGGACGATAAAGGCATTCATACTAACCAACTTCCCATCTTCCGTTTTGCTTTCTGATAATTGTAACTCCCAGAAACGTGGGCACCATCGACACATCTTTTTTTGGAAGAGCCTACTTTGAATCTCGAGAACTTTTTGAACAGCCCTCGCATTCACAAATTTTTAATTTTGTATTTTTAATAATGAATTGTACAACCAAATACAAAAAACAGAATTACAAAATCTCTTCCCGATTTCTTTCCACGAATTTTTAAAAAACATGTAAAATCTAGCACTCTGGCCCTTAAATGGTCAAAACATAATTCTCCTATAATCAATTTCTAGCAAACTCATAAACCATTCTAATTGAAAACTGTTTTTACTGTCATAAATTTAAAATGCCTTTAAAAGCTAAACGAATATTCCATCTAAATATTTAAAGCAGGGGTCGTCAAAAAACACACCTGCTTATTTTGGCGTTGCGTGTGTGTGTTTAGCCACGCGAGAGCGCGCTCATTTAGCTCTTCTTTGTGATTTCAAAAAAGAGCAGTATAAGATCGTTCACTGTCGGTGTGTCGATATCGCTGCCGCAGTGTTGTGTACACAGAAGAGAACGTTCTGGACCCTGATTTAAAGACTTTGGCTACAAAGCAAACTTTAGAGCGTATTTTTCTAATTTGAATATTATGTTGAAACATTTTTCTAATCGATTTTTAATAAAAATGTTTTATCCGTTCAATTCTCATTTTGTACCTAGATTTGGGTTTAATATTCTGTTTTGGAGAAATTACATAAATGATTTGAACTTGCCTCTTGAGTTTTTAAGTAATTTTTTCGACCTCGACGCCCAGCCAATTTTTAGTCCAAATAATATAGATAAAATCAATATCCAAGCACCGCGACTAAGCGACGCAATAAATGGCAATTTGAAAACTGAAGAAAAACTGTTGGTTGTTGTAACGGCATATCATTAAACTTTGGTCCAAAGACCAAGGTAAATGTAAAATTGGCTTTACAGCCCCAACGGGCCAAGCCAAGCTTCTCCCAATCTCCTGGCGTGTGTGCTTTTAACACCAATATTTTGAGTTTAATATTTTTGAAAATTGTTCCTTCTCTCTTCTTGAATTATATTTCCTTAAAATATATTGAACAAGCTTTTGTTTGTTGGTAAGGGGAATAATGTTGAAGGATTAACAAGAGAAATAGCTGTTCAAAATTCACCACCCAAACAATTGACAAGCAAAATTATTTATGGAAATGTAAACATTATTTTTCTGCATAGATTGCATCAAATGAATAAATTATTTAATTTGTTTTAGCATAAAGTCTTTCATATCAATCAAAACCAATCACCTCAGGTGGCCCCATCTATGTGACAGCAAACGGACTAAGGCACCCCATGACTAAGGCACCTCATGACTGGCGCGAATATAATTTAAATTTTTGCTTTGTAATTTTCGGAAAATATAACTTAAATTTCAATTTAAGCCCCGTACGCAGAACGACCGAAAATTCCTTTTCACCGTACATATTTTAAACACCTTGGCTTGATTTGCTGTTAGAAAGTGTTTCTATTTATGTGAAATACTTTGACGAAAGGAATTTCTGTCGTTCTGCTTACCAGGCTTAAGCATCAAATTAACACGAAAAAACTTTTTAAGATACGTAAACTGTAAGATTTTATCACAAAGTGATTGTTTTAGTGACCTTTTTGATTGAAAATCGTAGAACTTTTTAGGCAGGCTCTAGGTCATTAAGTTATGGATATTGCCCATAAATTCTTTAAAACAAGACACTCACAACACTACAAAGGAGGGGTAACGCAATTTCATGAATACCAATTCAATCTTCAGCTGTCTGCGCCTGTCCTTAGTGTGTTGGCAAAGTGTTACTTATGACAGATTTGCTATGAATGCTTGGGAATCCCAAAGGCAAGCTCATAGCAAAATCCCACATCAGCAGCAAATGCCAAATACACTGAGGCTTTGGAGTGTGTGTGCATCCCGAATCGGCCCTTCTGTTAGTGGAACAAGTGTAAAATTTTAGTTTTGGTTTCCATTATTTTAGCAAAGTAGATTCAGTTTATTAAATGCTTAAAATGTATTTCCAAAAACTATGCAAAATCACGCTACAAAATGGTAAGACGTCTTCGACTGCATCTATAAACATGCACAGTTTACTGTTGACTTAAATGGAATAATCGGGTGGTTTCCAGAAACCTCTAGAGATTTTGGTTAAACCAGTGGTGTCCAAAATGCGTACATCCTTTTCCACAGAATAGGCTTTCATAATTCTGCCGGCGTCGCAGCCAAGAATACGTGTATCTTATACATAGCAAGATCGGCGGCTTGCTCTATTACGATAAGCGTGTTCGGCTTTTTGTTCTCTCACGAGGCATTTGTTTGTTTGCTTGTTGTTAATGATGAAATATCAAACACGCGTTTAGTAGCTTCGCTCCTACGCACACAAGCGCAATGCTTGATTGTGCGAGCTTGACTCCACTGGTATAAATACTTGCATTTCGAATTAAAGTTGCTTGCCGTTATTTGTCAAGTGTCACAAAATATGACCGGCTACTAGATTAAGAAGACAAGAGTTGAACGATTTGAAACCGACTGCTCAAGGCTAAATAGTTTTTAATGCGTACGGTCTTAGCGATCTATGATCTAGTAGCCGTCCTTGTTCTTATCATTTCCTCCTAGTTTAGTTACAAATCAAACCATTTGTACGAAAATCTATAGAGATTTTCTGGAACACAACCGAATGTATTATAAAATACATAACATTACATTATTAAAATTTTTTTTTTTAAAGCTTTAAAAATATGAAAAAGCGTTATTAAGAACCGACATATTATAAGTAGCTAAAGAGAGCAAAAAAGGCATATCTTCAGTATTCAGGTATAGTACAAACTAAGAAAAATTAAAATTTAACAAATTTGTATTCTCTGTACCAAAGGTACAGCAGGCAATTTGGAAAAACGTCACATCTCGGTGGACCATTAAGTGAAAATATTCATATTTGTAATTTTTTAAAATAATTTTATAGACTGTTGATCTGAAACAAGTTGATTTCATCATCAAATGCCTGTTTGACTTTTGTATGAAGAATTTAACCTTGAAATTGACAAACAAACTTATCGAATTAATGCCTTGAAGAATTTAAATCTTCATTTGATGAATGAAAAATGGTTATATTTGGCATATTAGACATTTTGTGTATTCATTCAGAAAAAACTCATAATCAATAAGAATGTTTGGTATATTTTTTTCGTCATATTAAAACAAACTTTATTGGTTGAAAAGATGTTTAACCTCGACAAGTATGCAACATTTTATTTAATTGCACTAGAAACATTCCATCAGCTCTGAGAAACAGCATTTACTAATTGTGGGTCGTAAACAATTTGACATTTATAAAAAAGTCGGTATGCAAACTAATTAAAAATAATAAAGATACAAAGAAGTGGGGTACCCCTGTGGCACTCAGGTTTTAATTAACCATTTGTGGCACAAAAGATAATTAGAAAATTCTTAAACTTTAGAGTGAATTAAAGCTGTTTGTGTATGCTACAACAATTTTGGACCGATTTCTTATCTCCTAAATCTAGAATGATCTAGATAAACTTACAATTTACTCTGTAGTTGATAAGAAATCGTAACTTAATCAAATAAATAACTTTTTCAGAAATAAATATCTCGAACTCTTCTAGCCATGCTAATCCAATTCTTAATAGTTCTAATAAAATTGATCAAAGTGCCAACATTATCATTAACAACAATTTAAGAGTATAATAGTTGTTTAATGTTCGAAGATAGACTGTTCTAAGTTGATTTATAAGTGGCAACTTTTTATTATCTTAAATGCGTTATTAAGCTGATGTTTACACACAGATTAAAATATGTAAAATGAAGTGTTAAATTAGTAAAAGATCTCTGAAGTCAACTGACATTGCTTTTATAATTAGAGAAACGTTTAGTTACTTTGATGCTGGAATGTTGTGGGCTTACACCTTATAAAGATAGTTATATTTTTAAATTCGGCTTTGAAATTTATCTGGCCATCCTTCTTTTTAATTTTTTAAGGAATTGGTTTGCTTATGATTATAGGACTCCTATAATCAAACCCAACTTAGCTTAGAACTCGTTTATAAAGTATTTAAAATAAGCAACAACTTAAAATACTAAAAACTTAACTATTCTTATTCTTCACTTATTCAATTTAAGTAGTAAGAACAATTTTTGGTAGAATTTTAAATAATTTACTTGATCTTGCTAATTTAAAAAGAAGTCAGTGAAAAATATCAGAAGCCTTATATGTTGATCTAAGTTATGACTTAATTAACTTAATTAACCCAAATGAATGTCATTGAGTTAATCCAAAATGAATGCAAGGTCTTGCCTGCTGTGTGTGAAATAGATTAATTAGCATAATGTTTGATCAAGGAACACCACCAGATGAAAGCCACATTTATAGTCTTTACGGAACTCATCCTTTCACTTTCGTGGCTTTCAGACGTTTTTTAATGAATTCTTGTATTTTTTTTTTTCAATCTTAAACAAGTTAGAACAGCAAAAATGTTCAGGTTCATTAGCATAAATTATTTTATTTCATTTAAATACAAAAGTTTAAATCTTTTTTGTTTGAAATTAGCAAAAATCCAGACTCGTCTGTCTCTGTGTGTGTGTGTGTCTTAAAATCAAACAAATTTGGTTATAAATGGCACCCGAGGCGCTTTTTATGGCTGTCAATGATACGTTAGTGCGTATGCTAATTTTGTCCAGTTTTTCTCACTTTAAATGCTTGAGCTGATTATTATATAATCTTTGTCCGTATGCTGACTAGAACTAGGCACAGCCGGTTTGTGGCATAATCAGCTATTTTTAATACATGCATAAATTAGCCGAAAATTAATCGAACACTTTCATTAACGTTGACAGCGAATCGAGGAGTTGAGTTGACCTTGCCGAAATAAATATGCAAATGCAACGGCGGAAGCCGATCGGGTTATTTATGAGATTTTTATCTCATGCCCGTGGGTAAAATCTGCAGATAATTACATGTGACAACGGCGCACTACCCTGACCTAGAGATGCAGTCAAAGTTGAATGTCTTTAGGGTTAGTGTGTTTACATTTTTAGTTTTTATGGTTTGAACTTTAAAAGTGTGGCCTGGCTTGCAACAAAGCGTGAAAAAGTGATTAGCCGATAATTCGATGGGGGCACTTAACTGCAATCAGGTTGTTAGAGCTGGGTTGTTAGTTGTTTAGGCAAGAATTTAACGAAATAGTTGTTGAAGATTGGTAACACTTTAAGACTAGACTGTGACTGTTTGGGACAGTTCTTTTGTGGATTTAGTAGATTCGGTTTGGGTTGAAGAAAGTAGGCTGGAAGAGGCAATTCGGAATCAACTCAAGCCAAAGGGGTAACAAAAATGGAAAGTCTCAAACCAAACCCAATAGGGTTCAACTTCCACCATCTAACGACTGCTGGGCCTTGAACTCAGAAGCTTAAAGAAAATAAAAAAAAACTTACGACAGCATCTTAGCTCTCACGACTATCCAGGTTGGCGAGAGTTAGCGAACAAAATATGGTAACGAATGTACCGCTCAGCGAGCAACAAGTACTGAGCTAGACACATGCAATACACTTGCTTAGAACGTCGAGGCTAAGGGTTCAAGTTCCCAAAGCAAATTTTTTTTTTTTTTTTTTTTTTTTTTTTTTTGGTACATAGAACTAAATCTATTTACAAATAGTTAACAAGAAGGACTAATATATTACAGGGCTTAGACAGTACGGCAAACGCCTGGGATAACAATTAGCACGCAGCACAGGTCCTGGGGGCTAAGCTGTCTTCCTGCTGAGGAACCAGCAGCGTGCAATATAGGTAGGGATTGGTCCCAAGGGGACACTTAAGTCAAGTTGATCAGGCGGCCCGAGGGACGCCTTCCGTGTACCCAGAGGTCAGAGGGGTGTCGTCGGTTAAGTCGTCTTCGGAGCCTATTTGTGGCCAATTCAGAGGCAAGTCTGTTTGTGTGGGCCACCAGTCGATCATGATACCTGCTGGTGTGCATATTGATTTGGGCGCACAGTGGTAAAACATCCAGATCGCGATATAATGTTGTATGTCTGACATACCATGGAGCGTCCGCGATGCGCTGAAGAACTCGGTTTAAAGAAGATTCTAGTTTCTTGAGTGTAGTGGAGCATGCTGTGCCCCACAGAGGGATCCCCCAGGTCCAGGAAGGCATGATAATAGCCTTGTATACAAGGATTTTGCACCGCAGCGAAAGTCCGCTACGAGGTTTGAGAAGCCAGTCGAGGTCCTTGGCCTTAGCTGCGACTGTAGCTGCAGCTCGTATCACATGGGCTTTCCAGGTCAGTCGGCGGTCCAGAGTCACACCAAGGTATTTGACAGAAGATTCCGAATACGGGACTCTTGACCCTAGGAGTCGCACTCGAGCAACTTTCCCTCGTCTAGTGGCGAAGGTGCAGTGTTGACTTTTGAACGATTAATGGCAATGTTCCAGCGGTTCGCCCAAAGACCAAAGCCATCCAGGAACTGTTGGACCTTAGCAGATGCTCTTTTGCGGCTATTGCTAGAGGCAAGAAAAGCGGTATCGTCGGCATACGTGGCTATGAAGGTGCGATGGGCTACTGGATATGGCAGATCCGAGGTGAAAAGGGAATAGAGTACCGGTCCGAGAACACTTCCCTGAGGTACCCCCGCAAGAATGGGACGGATGCTGGATCGCTCGCCTCTCAGCTCAACCGTAAATCGGCGCCCAAGGAGAAACGAGCGGATCAATAGATATTGTTCTGGCGGGAGGAGGGACTTAAGCTTAAAAAGCAGGCCCTCGTGCCAAACGCGATCGAACGCCTGCCTTATATCCAGAAAGACGGCAGAGCAATATTGGCGGTTTTCAAATGCTTTTAATATGTGGTTTGTGAGTCGATGGACCTGTTGCGGCGCACAGTGTCCTCTGCGGAAACCAAACTGATGTTCTGGTATAGCCTCTTCAACAGCGCTAACTGCCAACATTCTTCCAAGAAATATTCTTTCAAATATTTTGGAGAAAGTTGGCAGTAGACTAATTGGCCGGTAGGAGTCAGGTTTCGAGAGATCCTTGCCCTTCTTGGGAATCATCACGATTACCGCAGACTTCCAAGTGTTCGGGAAGTATTGAACTCGAAGCATTGCGTTAAACAGCATAAGCAGGAACAAAACCCCCACTTCGGGAAGGGCCTTGACTGTTCTGCCGTCGACTTCATCAATGCCCGGGGCCTTAGTGGACTTTAGTTGTCGGATCTGAAGACGCACTTCATCCAGCGAAATGGGTCTGATGGGAGAGTGTGGGCCAGTTTCGGTTAAGAGACCGGCTTGAGTGGTGGCGACATCCTCAGCGGAAGCTAGGCTGAAGGGGGTAAATCGTCCCTCTAGGTTGTTGGCGAACTCCTCGACAATCTCCAAATCAGACCTAGCCCTTGACCCGTCTTCCCTTCGGATAACGAACCTCTGTAGGGGCTGTCTCTTCACATGCCGTGTGCATTTCCAAAGGGAGAACCCTCGGTCCTGCGATGGTAGGGATTAAATTATACTTTTTGAGGTAAAATATGTTTCATATGTAACACAATTGCTTGAAACGTCAAGGTCGTGGGTTCAAAACATTTTTTTTTATTTTTTTTTTTTTTTTTTTTTTTTTTATCGGTCGGGATTGAATCATATTTTTTGAGGTATACACTTGCGTAGAAAACACCGAAGTCGTGGGTTCAAGATCCCAAAGCCAATTTTTTTTTTTTTTTTGTCGGGATTAAATTATATTTTTTGAGGTAAACATATGCAAGACTCTTGTTTAAAACGTCAAGGTCGTGGGCTCAACTCTCCAAAACATAATTTTTTTTTTCTCGAGATTGAATCATACCTTTTATACCTTTACACCTTAATATAAATGGTAATTTTTTTCCCTGACTTCCTCATTTCTAATCGTCTTTCTTCTTATATTTACAGAGAAGTGCACTTTTTGTCTTGGCACTTTGCGTAGTGGCAGTAGCCACCGCATCAGCCGATACGCATGAGGTAAGAACTCTCACTCCATCCATTAATCCATCGACCTTACACTAATCATTTTGTAATAATTTTAGCGTAAAATCCGCGCCGCTGTGGGCTATGACTATCCCACGCCCAAGGTGCCGTTTGAGTTGCCCGAGCGCACCACTCAACCACCAGCTACTAGACCACCCACAACACGTCCACCACCACCGCCAACTAGGCCGCCAACCAGGCCGCCTACCACCAGGCCACCAGCTACATATCTGCCACCCACCAACAAGCCCCAGACGCCAGCTACCACTCGTCGTCCAACACCACCTCCTACAGTGAGGACTCCTCCTCCCACGAGGCCACCAACCAGGCCGCCTACCACCCGTCCACCAGCTACCTATTTGCCACCCACCAATAAGCCCCAGACGCCAGCTACTACTCGTCGTCCAACACCACCTCCTACAGTGAGAACTCCTCCTCCAACCAAACCACCAACCAGGCCACCCACTCCTCCACCAACCTATTTGCCGCCAGTGACTACAAGACGCACTCCTCCTCCTACAGTGCGCACTCCTCCTCCAACTAAGCCACCAACCAGGCCACCTACTCCTCCACCAACCTATCTGCCGCCAGTGACGACCAGACGTACTCCTCCACCCACTGTACGCACTCCTCCACCGACTGTGCGCACACCCCCTCCAACTAGGCCACCAACTCGTGCTTCGAGCACTCCTGCTCCCACTTATCTGCCACCCACCAACAAACCCCAAACCCCAGCTACTACACGTCGTCCCACCCCACCTCCTACGGTGAGAACTCCACCACCAACCAGGCCACCGACTAGACCACCAACACAGCCACCAACCAAGCCACCAACTCCCCCACCTACCTACTTGCCCCCAGTGACAACCAGACGCACACCCCCTCCCACAGTACGCACTCCTCCTCCAACCAGGCCACCAACCAGGCCACCAACCAGGCCACCAACCAGGCCACCAACCAAACCACCAACTCCTCCACCAACCTATCTGCCGCCAGTGACGACCAGACGTACTCCTCCACCCACTGTACGCACTCCTCCACCGACTGTGCGCACACCCCCTCCAACTAGGCCACCAACTCGTGCTTCGAGCACTCCTGCTCCCACTTATCTGCCTCCTACCAACAAACCCCAAACCCCAGCTACTACACGTCGTCCCACCCCACCTCCTACGGTGAGAACTCCTCCACCAACCAGGCCTCCAACTAGACCACCCACACAGCCACCAACCCAACTCGCCCACCCACACCCCCACCTACCTACTTGCCCCCAGTGACAACCAGACGCACACCCCCTCCCACAGTACGCACTCCTCCTCCAACCAGGCCACCAACCAGGCCACCAACCAGGCCACCAACCAAACCACCAACTCCTCCACCAACCTATCTGCCGCCAGTGACGACTAGACGTACTCCTCCACCCACTGTACGCACTCCTCCACCCACTGTACGCACACCCCCTCCAACTAGGCCACCAACTCGTGCATCAAGCACTCCTGCTCCCACTTATCTGCCTCCTACCAACAAACCCCAAACCCCAGCTACTACACGTCGTCCTACCCCACCTCCTACGGTGAGAACTCCTCCACCAACCAGGCCACCGACTAGACCACCAACACAGCCACCAACCAAGCCACCAACTCCCCCACCTACCTACTTGCCCCCAGTGACAACCAGACGCACACCCCCTCCCACAGTACGCACTCCTCCTCCAACCAGGCCACCAACCAGGCCACCAACCAAACCACCAACTCCTCCACCAACCTATCTGCCGCCAGTGACGACTAGACGTACTCCTCCACCCACTGTACGCACTCCCCCACCCACAGTACGCACACCCCCTCCAACTAGACCACCAACTCGTCCTTCGAGCACTCCAGCTCCCACATACTTGCCACCCACCAACAAACCCCAAACCCCAGCTACTACACGTCGTCCCACCCCACCTCCTACGGTGAGAACTCCTCCACCAACCAGGCCACCGACTAGACCACCCACACAACCACCAACCAAGCCCCCAACTCGCCCACCAACACCCCCACCTACCTACTTGCCCCCAGTGACAACAAGACGCACTCCTCCTCCCACAGTACGCACACCTCCCCCCACCAAGCCACCAACCCGGCCACCCACTCCACCACCAACCTATCTACCGCCAGTGACAACCAGACGCACTCCCCCACCCACAGTACGCACTCCTCCTCCAACCAAGCCACCAACCCGGCCACCCACTCCTCCACCAACCTATCTGCCCCCCGTAACAACCAGACGTACTCCCCCACCCACGGTGCGCACTCCTCCCCCAACCAGGCCACCAACTAGGCCACCAACCCGCCAAACCACCATCTACATTCCACCCCCCACCCGGGCTAGTGTGCCACCAGCCACGACTAAGCATCAGGGTTATCAATACCCCAAGCCCAGCATTCCCTTTGATTTCTAAGCTTCGTTTTAAGCTTGCTCAACCATCAGCCCCTCTTTCAGTGCTGATCGTTGAGTGACCTGCAAAACCAACATCTAGCAACGCAATACCAACCATATGTCTAGGGCTAGATAGATCTAGTCAAAAACAGTCTTAAAGATTTTTGAACGTTTCACTTGGGTGCTAAGGATACGAGGCCACTGAAGCGTCAGCAAGAATTCATCTTTTTATAAATTAGCCCCCAGTTAGGGGATGGACGGATGGAGGGTCCATCCATAGTCCAAATGTCTTGCAATTTAATTTACTGTCTCCTCAGCCCCTTAGGGGGTGTGCCTCAGACTATGTATGATATGAAGTAAACCTTTTCCAATTGAATTGCTGAAACCTGAATACAATAAATTAAGTTTTTCGAAATATTTGCTTGTGTTTGTGTTTTGGATTTGAACGGGGAAATGAGCTGGGAGCGGCATTGGTATGCCAAATCGCATGTTAGTTTTGCAAGCGTTTGGATCTTGATGTGAATTGCTGAACATGTTTGTAACAAAGAATGATGATTCTATTAGAGGGTAAGTATTATTCACTCGATCGATTCTGCAGTACTCGGACCAATCCAGGAGAAAGGAGGGTATCATAGGCGGCATCGTGCTCATTCAGTGATGAGTGTGATGAGATTCAAGGCGTCCATTAATGGTTTAGGCTGTTGCTTGTAGTGTGAGAAGATTTCATCGGTGTTGAGTTCTGGTGCCAGAACCACCGTCGCGACGGACTTTGAGCTAGATTACTGGTCTGAGGTATCAAGATCTGTGTTGTACTCGTGCTGGTGGTATTGAAAGACTAGTTGCTGTTACTATTATTATTTTCACAACCAATCAAAGTTGTTGCACTGAGCCTATATTTTGGGTCTAACTTTGACATTCGTTCTACTTTCTGTGACCAGCGATGTTTCAAGCTTAGATATGTATCTGGGCGCAAACTTTAAAAGAACCATGGGTGACTGTCAAATCATATTTGTACAAAAATACATTATAAATCGCGATCCATTGGGGAAGCGCTTGATGTTTAGATGACAATTCAGGCGTAAGCAAATGAAAGATGTAGATTATTTATTTTATTTATTATTATTTGTTGTTGGGGAAATAGCGCCCATCCCCGTCAATATTGGGCCCCCTACTGAATGTACAACTCTTCTACCACCCCTTTCCCTATACAAAGGTCAGGATTTCCGCGGGTTCTAGGTTACTGATATTGTTTGTCCTCTTTAAGGCAAGAAGTCCTCCTTGGAACATTATTTTTTACCCGGGCCTCCAGCTATGCTGACTCTCGGCACGTTCCGAATGACACCTTATACCGGTGGGTGAGATGTGTTGGGTTGGGAAAGGGGAAGGTATTGTAGGACTTGGGTGTGTGTGAGGCTACTAAAAGCAGGCGGCAATACAAACGTCTCGTCGGTGCACTGCAGCGTGACACCTTCTGGAACTGATTATTTGTGGGGTAAACCCAGTTATTCGCAGGAAGGCCGCCGCACGAACCTTCACTCCGATGGCCCAACAGCTAGGCCACCTAAAATCACCAACAAGTTTTTCCGATCCGGAGAAAGATGTAGATAGAACGGTCTAAAATATTGCAAATTTTTCGTGGAGCTACGATTATTATAAAGATTGGATGGATGAAGACCAAAAACGGAGAAGTTCGCCGGTCGTTGGCAAATGTAATTTGTATATTGAACGGTCTAAAGTATTTCGAAATTTGACAATTTTTCATATGATCTTAGATTATTATGAAGATTTATTAGACGGCAATAATGTACGGGTAAATATAGGTGCTGTTGTCGGTCAAAAGAACTGCGAAGTTTTTCAAAAGATTACTATGAAAATGGGATAGATCGGAATTGAAGACGCGTATATAGGAGGTGCAGACCAAACACCGCAAAATATGACAAATTTGTATTTGAGTTTAACGCCAATGTAGGCGTTGGTAAATAAAAGGTGTAGTAAACGTTCAAAAATGTGGAAGCTTTCCAAATTGTTATAAAGAGTTCAGTCATCATAAGGACTTGATAGAAAATCTCGAAATTTTCCAAATTTTATGAGTTTCGTAAACATTAAGATTAGACAGATCTTAATCAGATTTTAGACGCGTAAACGCGTAATATTTGGTATTCCAGCAAAGTACGTACGACTTTACATGATGACGTTGAGACTCAAAACTCCGTCAAAATAGGAACGTATTTGGTATTCAGCAAAAGAGGTTTTAGGCAGGGGTGATACTTTTCGGAGCTTTCATCTGTTGATGGAATATATACTGCGTCAGTGCCCACATGCCGTCAAAAGGGGCGCAATTCTTCGCAAAGATCTAATGCTACTCAGCCTGATAATGACACTATAGGCCAAAAACGACGGGCGCTCTCATCAGTCTGAACTGATGGGCTTAGTAAATGAGGACAAGACGAAGTACCTAGTATTCACAAAGAAAGTCTACGCGTCTTGGACAATCTGTAACAATGGGAGGGTAAATCTTTAAAGTTGTAGAGGATTTTATCTACCTCGGAACGACGATAACCAGCGACAACAACTATCAGCCTAACTGCAACCTGCTACTACGGGCTAAGTAGGGAGCTCTAGAGCAGAGACCTCACGCGAAGAACAAAATTAGCTCTATCACCCCAGTCAGAGCTTACAAGCAGCGGATGAAGCGGCGATTGGCGTGTTTGAACGAAAAATTCTTCGAAGGATTTATGGACGTTTAAAAGTTGGCGATGATTTCCGCATTCGAAAGAATGACGAACTGAATGAGCTCTATGGGGACACCTGTCTGGTCAAGCGCTTAAAGCAACAGCGGCTGTGCTGGTTAGGACATGTCACCAGGATGGACGAAGAAGCTCCAGTAAAAGAGGGGGAGTCCTCCACTTAGATGGGACGATCAGGTGCGGAAAGACATTTCCAAGCTTGGCGTGAACAACTGGTGCCAGCTCGCTCGGAGCAGAATCGACTGGCGGGCATTAGTAGTAGCGGCCGACACCGTCAAACGGTTGTGATGGCCAATAAAGAAGAAGAATTATCAAGAGAGCTTCACTTCTTGGTGTAAATCAAACGGCAGATTATCGTAAAGATGTTATTGTTGACAATTGTAGACGGGTAAATAGGAGGTAAAGGTAAATCGGTTAAAATAGGTGAGAATGTAGTGAAGACTCACAAGGCTTTGATGTGAAATATGCTGCTAAATTTAAGAACTGTTTGAGGGCAGTTTAAGGACTGTTTATTCACTGTTAAGAAAGTCACTGTCAAGTCACTGTTAAGTCACTGTCATGTCAATGTTAAGTTACTATCAAATCACTGTTGAGTTGAGTTGACTGCTTAGTCACTGTTTAGCAACTATCAAGTCACTGTTTAGTCACTGTTAAGGTACTTTCAACTCATTTTTGAGTCACTGTCAAGTCACTGTTTAGTCACCCCCATTTTTCCCTTGTTTCCCCTCCTCTTTCCACCCCTTTATTTTTACTTCTTCACCTCCCTGGGACGCTCCACTAAAAAAAATTCTAAACAACTAAAAATAATTTAAAACTAAAATAAATTAAATTCTTACACTTTACCAATACTTACCCTCCTACCCTCTTCCTTCTACCTCTTTTTTTTACCTTGCTGTCTTTCAGCGCTTCCCGTCACCATCTGCATTCCATCTCTTTACTAAATATCTTTCATTAATTGAATATTTTCATTTTTCTTCTTCCCTTTTCCTCTTCCCCTCTCACCCCTTGCTGCGTTGGCGTCTAATCTTCTTGTTCGCCCAACTCCTCTTTACTTTTACTTTTAATTCATCGTTTCTTTTTTTCTTTTTTCTTTTCTTTTTTTTTTCTTCCCCCAAACTAAATCAATCCTTTTTTTTTCTTGCGTCATTACAAAAATGCGTTAATTAAGTTAAGTATTTGTTTAATGCATGACGTTGGTAAATAAGCGCGTTATCCCATAAGGAAATGTAGAAGTGAGATGAAAAAAGAAGAAATTTCAAAAATTTTCTTAAGCTTAGATTATCATGGAGACAGGTAAATAGACGGATGGTGAAGATCAAGAGTTCTAAAAAAATTGAGTTCTAAAAAATTTTCTAAATTTTAGATTATTATAAAGATTTGATAGAAGGCAATAGTCAAGTGAGAGTCACTTCAGTGTGATGTGTTGAAAATACTAAATAGAGCATTGAAACGCACGCCAGTGTTAAATCCATGTATGTATAAGTTTTGTTGAATAGATGAAGGTTTAATAACTGAAAATTTGGTGAGATGGGAGTATGAAGAAGGGGGGCAATTCATGACATAAGATCACCTACGTGTCAGTGCAGTTAGTGAAGAGATGAGAAAATATAAATTTATTACTCTCCGACTAGTTCCTCTATTACAGTCGAACTTATCCCTGAGTAAGCCGAAAGCCGATAGGTGCCTTTTCCAATTGAATTGCTGAAACCTGATTAAAGCAATTAAATTAAGTGTTTGCCATATTCGCTCGTGTTTGTGTCTTGAATTAAATGGGGAAATGAGCTTAGAGCGGCATTGGGGCGTAGTTGTTGGAATCATGTCCGGTAGAGCATTTGGTATGCCAAATCTTGTTAGTTTTGCGTGCGTTTGAAAGACGCCAAAGCAAAGAATATACGAATTGCTGACCATGTTTGTAACAAAGAATAATTAGTCTATTAGAGGGTAAGTATTACACTCATAAAATTAACTTGTATTTTAAAAAAAAGTGTGATTTGGCGGATTGCACCTTATTGAGGAGCAGTTAATTACAACGAGGAGACGAGTAACTGTCCTTAGCAGCAAGACCGAAGTAGTTTAGAGCATTTATATCTCGACTAGTCTCCATTAATACCTGCAGTCATTTCTAGTCATTTCTTTGCGAAGATCTTTAAGTTTTTTTCATGGTCAATGCGTTCATAATATCTCTTTCTTTTCCACATGCCGGCAACACGAAATCATTTGAGCAAAATTAATTTATTTGTGTGTTTTGCTTTCGTTACCCAAACCCGATTAAACTTTCTAATTAGGCGGTTGCATTTTGTATGCAGTGCCGCTTGGTATAACTACCTTTTTAGGTGGCTGCTAACAAAAAATTCCATGCAGTCGTCTTTGCGATTCGCAATGAATCAGAAGTCGCGTCAGTTGAAGCAGAGTCAGTTAACACGTTGAAAGATGCAGCCAGTGCCAGTGTCAGTGTCAGTAGAACGCAAGTTAATCTATCGAACACAGCTGGATCCTGGCGCAAGACGAAGCCGCAGGCTTTGGATTATGGGCCTGCTATCGGTGTACACAATTGTGAGGAAAATTAAAGTCACAAGAACTGTGGGTGAAGTGGATAAACTAAAAGGAACGAAATTAAAAGTTTTTGAAAATAAATCGTAGAACTTTTTGAGAAGGCTCTAGGTCATTAGGTTATGAGTTTGTGCATAACTTTTGTAAAACAAGACAGAGGCAGGTTGACTGTATATGAGTTTCATGAATACCAATTTAATCATCAGCAGTCTTGGCCTATCTTCAATGAGCTGGTAGAAGATACCTCATGACAGAACTGCTATGATTACAATTTTTTTTTTAAAGAAGCGTGTTCTACCCCAGAGAAAGGGTGCGTTTACACACAATGGCAGGCCAGTTGCTTCCATATACGTGTGAACACTTGTTAGAGCAGTGCAAGGGAACTGTTCCTATATATGTGCAAAGAAATCTCCTACAATTCCCACGTATTCTAAGCAGTCTAAGCAGGCTGTCATTCAAAAGTCTGACCACCTGCCCGTGTGTGTGTGAAGGCACCCTTTTTAAAGGCAAGTCAGTCCTTTTGGGAAACCGAAAAGTTACCTAAAAAGTAATATGTTGCAGAAAATAGCATAACATTTGGAAAATTTTACCATAGCAATGAATTGTATTGAGTAAATCAAAAAAAAGTGAACCGAATCCAGTTGAATCCCAAAAGTTTTTCTTCAAACAAGTGAGAAAGTTGGTCACGCCCGACCATAACATACTCTGTATCTGGAGAAGGAGCTGAATAAATTTCAGCTGCTGCGCTCATCTCTAAGTTTCTTTTCTCTCTCTCTCCCTCTCCCTCTCTCTTCCTCTGAAAGGGTGGGAGGGATGGTAGGGGAGATTCACTTATTTGCTCTTAACTTGAGAACCGCTCATCGATCTTTATCATTTCTTAGGCAAATCGATTCATATTGCTAATGACTAACTATCTCTTAAAGGTAGGAATCATCTATCTACAAAACTGTGGGAGATATGACGTTATTTCAAAATTGCGGGGGCGGGAGGGGGGCGTGGTAAAATTGAAAATAAACTTTATCTGCCTGCAAGTATAAGAAGCATTTGTCCCATACATGCCAAATCTCTATCTCTTACCATCTCTGAGATCTGTTTGTTCATACGGACGGACGGACAGACGGACGGACAGACGGACAGACGGACATGGCAATATCGACTCGGCTGTTGATGCTAATCAAGAATATATATACTTTATAGGGTCGGAAATGATTCCTTCTCCCTGTTAATAGTTGCACAAACTTGAGATGCATTTAGATAGCCCCTCGGTACAGAGTATAATATATAAAAGTAAGTTGTCAACGTTGGGAATTTCAAATTGTGAAATTCTTTGCCGATAATTGATGCCAGTTTGAACCCACTTACAAGTTCTCGATCTCAGCACAAAGCACTCAACGCGAGGCATAAAGAAATCCTCAACGAGAGATAACAGGGAAGTCCTCAACGTGAGGCACCACGAAAGTACACAACGAGAGGCAACGCGAAAGTCCTCAACAAGAGGTCCAAGAGAGTCCTTAACGAGAGGCAACACGATAGTCCTCAAGAAGAAGTACCCAGAAAGTCCTCAGCAAGAGGCAACAAGAAAGTCCTCAACGAGAGACAACAAGAAAGTTCTCAACGTGAGACCACAAAAGTCCTAAGCGAGTAGCAACACGAAAGTCCTCAACAACAGATACCAAGAAGTCCTCAAAGAGAGGCAACACGAAAGTCAATAAGAAGAAGTTCCCAGAAAGTACTCAACAAGAGACAACATGAAATCCCTCAACGAGAGAACGACAAGAAAGTCCTCAACGAGAGGCACCACGAAAGTCCTTAACGAGAGGAAACACAAATGTCCTCAACAAGAGGTACGAAGAAAGTCCTCAGCGATAGGCCACGAAAGTCCTCAAGGAGAGACTACCCAGAAAGTCCTCAATGAGAGGCAAAACGAAAGCCCTCAACGAGAGACAACAAGAAAGTCCTCAGCAAGAGGCACCAAAAAGCCCCTCAACGAGAAGCAACACGAAAGTTCTCAAAAAGAGGTAACAAGAAAAGTCCTCAAAGAGAGACACCACGAAAGTCCACAACGAGAGGCAACACGAAAGCCCTCTACGAGAGGACAAAAAGTCCTACAACGAGAGGCATCACGAAAGTCCTCAAGAAGAAATACGCAGAAAGTCCTCAACAAGAGGGCCAACAAGAAAGCCCTCAACGAGAGACAACAAGAAAGTCCACAACGTGAGACCACCAGAAAGTCCAAAGCGAGTAGCAACCACGAAAGTCCTCAAAGAGAGCATAGACAAAAGTCCTCAAAGAGAGGCAACACAAAAGTCAACAAGAAGAAGTCCCATAAACTCCTCAACAAGAGGCACCACGAAAATCCACAACGAGAGACAACAAGAAAGTCCTCAAAGGAGAGGCAAGACGCAAGCCCTCAACGAGAGGCAACACGAAAGTCCTTAACAAGAAGTACCAAGAAGTCCTCAACGAGAGGCAACACGAAGTCCCTCAACGAGAGGTTCCAGAAAGCCCTCAACAAGAGGCAACAAAATCCTGCGAGAGGCAACACCAAAGTCGTCTCAACAAGAACAAAAGTCTCCAATCGAGCCAACTAACAAAAGTCTGTACTGAGAGGCAAAAATAATTCGTTTCTCTAGTTATTCACTATTTTTCTCCAGTTACCACGTTGCTTAATCTCTAAGGATGCAAATTGGTTTAAAAATATTTCCTTTTCTCATTGCAGATGTCTCTCATGGTAGTCAAGGTCGCGTCAACAGCAGCATTATATCAGCAACAGCAACAACAACACCAACAACAGCAGCAATTACTCAACCAAATTGAAGAGGTGACATCCAGTACCGAAAGTGACAACAATAGCAGCGACAGCGACATTGAGAAGATGCGTGCCAAATTGCAGCAATTGCAGCTGGAACAGCAGCAACAGTATCGCCAGCAGCAACAACAAATGCAACTGCATCTACAACAAATGCAGGCGCAGGCGCAGGCCGGAGGCGGAGGCGGTGAAGGCGAACCTGCCTACTTATTGGAGCGTGCCGATAATATAGCGCCTGCTGCTGCTGCTGCACCCATCTATGGTACCTGGCGCACGAAAGCGAGACGACCCCAGCACGCCACTTCGCTCACTGAGTTGGACGATAATCATCTGTACGAGCGTCTGCCCAAACGTACGGCCACCATGACACCTCTGAGGGGGGGTCTATTGCGTGATCAAATGCCACGACCTCCGCGTCTGGCCACCCAGGCTCCCACAACAGTGACCTCCAGGGCTTTGCTGCGTCGTCAGTACTCCGAGACGCCTGGCAGTTTGGCTCAACGTGACGATGACTTCAAACCCAAACCCTTTCACTTTCCCTACGAGGGTCCATTGCCCGAGCAATTCACCAAGAGTGAAGCGGAACGTTTGCGTCCCTCTTTAAATAATATACAGGATATTTTGCAGCATTTGCATTTGAATCCCAGTAAATTGCCACCCATGGTAATGATGCCCACGGGTTTGCATATAGCGGGAAATTTTAAAAATTTCAAATCCAGCGGCATAGGCAACTTTTTCCGTGGCAAAAGGCATAAGAAGCAGATGCAGTTTAGCATACCATTGCCAATGCCCTTAAGCCACATGCCCTTGCAGTGGTATGGTCAAGGTCTTGGTCAAGGACCACATCAGCGTGTGGCCATTGACCAGCTGTATCCCTATAAGCCACGCTCACCACAGGACGTCAATCTGTTGGCCCTGCCCACAGGCAAAGCTTTGGGCAAAAAAGAAGAAAAAGAAGCAACTGCAGCAACAACAGTTGCTGGAGCACGGCAGCCAGCAACATTTTGTGGCCGATCCCTATCTGCAACATTTCCAGCCCATTCTCAGCATAAATGCCACACGACAGCCACCCATGAAGCGTTTACCCTTCAAGGTTAATCTGGACATTTATCCCGTCATGCCACCCTCACGTCCTGTTTCAGTCATGCGTAATCCCTTCCAGTCGGACTATGCCAGCTCCACGCCGGGTCAGAGCATATATCAGACACCCTTCAAATTTCCCACTCAGCCACCTTCCATCATATTTCCCGATCAGGCCACACGCTTTAGCCAGCAACAGGCTTTGTATCAACACAAATTTCCTCATCCTCCTCCTCCTGCCTTAAGCGAGGACTGCATCTATGGCCCAGCAGCAGGCACAGAGCCTCAGACTAATCTTAATCAACTCATGTTGCACTTGAATGTCTTTCCAAAACAGAAACCAGCAGCAGCTGCTGCCGTCACTCCTCTACGTGCCTCCACAAATCCTTTTTATAATACCCAACTGCAGCGCAATTCCTTCAACTCTGCAGGATTTGCCGCCACCCCAACCGCCTAGTCCTAGCTCTATAGCCCAAAATATGACCCAAACTCCACCCCAACCAGCCCAGCAAGTGCAACGTAATAGCTCCATTTCACGTAGCGATCATCTGCCCCTCATTGATTTCGAGCATCCCATTGTGGCCGCCGATTTACCCGAATTGCCACAACCAGCCCCTCTTACGGCTAAACGTCACTATCAGGATCATTATCGTTATCAGAAAAGCTCCAACATAGATCAATTGGCAGCTGAGGCTCAGACTGCCTCACTATTTCGTTTTCCAGTCGAGGAT
Source organism: Lordiphosa stackelbergi (assembly GCA_018904235.1). Classification (NCBI taxonomy): domain Eukaryota; kingdom Metazoa; phylum Arthropoda; class Insecta; order Diptera; family Drosophilidae; genus Lordiphosa; species Lordiphosa stackelbergi. The sequence goes on from JAEIFU010002386.1 coordinate 30,688, forward strand.
CTAATACAGTTTCAGGTGGATGATGCTTTATAAGTAGTTTTAAGTATTATTTTAAAATAATTTATACAATTTTTTAACTGATTTATAGGATGAAAAAATAAAAAAAAAAAAAATAAAATTAGCAAGCAAACAAAATTTGGTAAGCTAAATAAATTTGTAAAAATGAAGCCTGCTTTATGAAGTTAGCCTAAGTTCAGGTCCCAGAGGCATATAATTTGCCCAAATTTTGATGAAAATTTGTCTAAATAGCGCAAATTAGCCAAATTTGTTCGAAAAATTGGTTTCAAATCGCAAAACTTTTGTGAAAGTTAAACTATGGCTGATAATTCCAAATATTGGTAGACCTAAGACAAAAGCTGTGGTTCCTCACGCAAACAATTTGCCCAAATATAGCCAAACTTTTAATGAAAATTTTAAAATTTGCTCAAAAAATTAGAGCAAATTATGTGCTTACTAAGTATGTTCACAGAGGCAAATAATTTGCCAAAATTATGATGAAAATTGTACTTAATAGGCCAAATTAACCCAACTTTTCGGCCATATATGATCAAATCATTTGCGTAAGGAATCATAGTTTAGTTATTAAATTATATAATTAGCCAAAGTTGTTCGAAAAGTTGGTTTCAAATGGCAAAACTTTTGGGAAAATGAAAGTGGAAGCATGGCTGATAATTGCAAACTTTGGTGGACTTAAGACAAAAGCTCTTGTTCCTCACGCAAATAATTTGCTCAAATATAGCCAAACTTTTCATCAAAATTTTAAAATTTTCTTAAAAATTTGGGCAAATAAGTTTGCCTTAGCTTAAGATTTGTTCACACAGGCTAATAATTTGCGTTAGAAACCAAAGTTGTAGTTTTAGTTCTTGAAAATTTTGCCCTTACGGCTATTTAGCAAAGTTTTCATCATGTTCATACTGAGTTCACAGAGACAAATAATTTGGTTAAATTTTGATGAAAATTGGTCTAAATAGCCTAAATTAGCTAAATTAGCCAAATTTGCCTGTGTGTACATAAGCTTAATATTTATGAAAATTTGACTAAATGGGCCAAATCGGCAAACTTTTCGACCATATGTGATCAAATCATTTGCGTTAGGAATCATAGTTAGAGTTGTTAAATTATATAATTAGCTAAAGTTGTTCGAAAAATTGGTTTTAAATCGCAAATCTTTTGCCAAAGTGAAAGTGGAAGCATGGCTGATAATTGCATATTTGGATGGACCTAAGACAAAAGCTGTCGTTCCTCACGCAAATAATTTGCTCAAATATAGCCAAACTTTTCATTTAATATTTTAAAATTTTCTTAAAAATTTGGGCAAATAAGTTGGTTAGCTAAGGTCCCACAGGCAAATAATTTGCGCCAAATATTTTAAAATATTTTCCCATTTTGTTTGCCCTTAGTGGGAACACCAAATAGTTTGCACGCAAACATTTGCCTGGTAGCCTTTGCCTATGTTTGTGCACCAAATTATTTGCGGAGGGGAAATATTTGCGCAAATTTTTTAAGAGAAAATATTTGCTCATGTGGGAACACCAAATTTGTTTTACGCAATCATTTACAGTTCAAGGCTAACTTTGTTTGCACAATGTGTTAAAATTTTGTTTGCCTGTGGGACCTTAGCTTAAGTTTTGTTCCCACAAAGGAAAATAAGGAACCAAAGTTGTAGTTTTAATTCTTGAAAATTTTGCCCTTACGACTATTAAGCCTAATAGTTTATACTGAGTTGATAAAGACAAATAATTTGGTTAAATTTTAATGAAAATTGGTCTAATTAATCCAAATTAGCCAAATTTTTTCTAATGCAATGAAATTTGCGCGAGTGAATTAAGATTGGGTGATAATAGAATATTTTGGTGGATCCTAAGATAAAAGCTGTAGTTCCATAAGCAAATAATTTTCTTATTGGCAACTTTTAATAAGAGCCTACAGAGCTCTACTGGTGTCTCATACCACAGTTTTTGACACTGCCCATAATTGTTTTATGTTGGAGATGAAATTGCTTTGGCCAATCTCGTTTAAGTCTCCCACAAGTTTTCAATGGGGTTAAGGTCGGGGGGATTGGCTTGGCATTTCAACGTCAACTTTTTAGTCCTCGAAAAATTTAGATAACACGCTTGATGTGTGTTTAGGATCATTATCTTGCTGAACATATTTTTCACTACGGTACCATAACTGTTTCCAATATGGATTTGTACTCTTCAGCATTGGTATTGTTCGTAGTCTGATAAATTGGACCTACGACGTACCAGGAGAAGCAACCCCATACCATTTTATTGCCACCTCCATGTTTGACTGTTATTTTTTTTGTAAACCGTGGATGGAAATTTCCAGCTATTGGAACATTCCTTTCAAAGTCATTCCAAACAAATTAATATTAGTTTCATCGCTCCATAATATGTTTCACATTTTTTCTCCCGGTCCATCCTACCCAGTCTTTGTGGTCCCTTGCAAAAGTTTGCCTCATAATGAGATTTTTTTATGCATAAGTGGGACTTTTCTGGCAATTCTTCCTGGTAGGTTGGCATCTTTTTGAGCACCACTGAATTCCCAATTTCTGGCTGCAATAGCCTTCGATGACTTAAATGGGTCCTTTGCTCAAAAGATTCTATGTAGTGGGTGGGGTCAAGGTTTCTGTTGTTTTTTGTGGCCTTCACGGGTTTCCTAGCCCGTTTTCTTTCAATGCATTTTTAACAAAATTATGACACTTGTTCATAATTTGGACATGGCTCGTAAAGATTTACCTTTTTCTACCATTCATTTTTCTAAAAAAATATTTATTCAATTCTCTAGTGACTTCTCCTTTTGTGTACCTTGTTACCAGAGACTACTGATTACAAAATTATCTATATATACGGGCAGCCCCTTTAAACTCTTTGTCACATGGGGCTATTGACAGGAGCAAAAAATTAAAAATTAAAAAGGTTTGAATTTCCGTTTACGTGTGTACCGATTAAGTTGACAAGATCATCTATTATATGCATACTGAACATGAACGCCGCTTTTTTTTTTTAGAAACCTAAATGAACAAACTTCTGCAAAGACGCATAAGCGCTGCTGACAGATATGTATGGAGAGAGAGAGAGAGAGGGAAAAGTAGACCTGGCCAGTCAACGCTTAGTTTTGTTCAATCAAACACTCAAAGCCATTAATGGTATGACCTGATAATATTCGGCTCTGAGTTTTGTTTGAAGAATAAATATGAGCATAAACGTTGGATCAAAACATCTAGCTCAAACGCTCATGATGTATAAGCTAAATTCCACGCTGAGTTTTGTTGTTTGATTAAATAATGGAGTAAAAATTTGTTATGCAATATATTTGCCAAAATTATGATGAAAATTTTACTAAGAAGGCCAAATTTGCAAACTTTTCGGCATACATATATGAAATCAAAATAATTTGCGTAAGGAATCATAGTTTTATTTAAATCGTGCAATATTTTCCATGATGGCTATTTAGCCAACTTTTCATCATGTTTGTGGTATGGTCGCACAATCAAATTATTTGCTCAAATTTTTTTATGAAAAATTGACTAAAGTAAATTGACCCAAGTTTTAGTTTTGATTCCTGTAAAATTTTCATATTATTTTGAGTACACAAAAGGCGAAATAATTTGACCAAATTTTGAGGAAAATTTGGCTTATTAGCAATTTTGTTGTTCAAATTTTTATATGCATTAGGAACCATAGTTTTGTTTGAATTCTGAAAAATTTGCCATAATGGCTATTTAGCCAAGTTTCAATCAAGCCCGTGGTATGTTCAAATAGGCAAATAGTTTGGCCAAAGTTTGATAAAAATTTGTCTAAATATCCATTATTGCAGATTTTTTAGGACTTAAAACTATATCTTTGATTAATTACAATAATTCGGTAAAATATGGAAATATTGAAATATAGTTCAACAATTTGGCCTATTTAGCATAGTTTTCATCAAAGTTTGAAAATTATTTGCCTGTGTGAACATAGTTTAAGCTCAGATCGCAAAGGCAAATAGTTTGCCCAAATTTTGAAGAAAATTTTAAAATTTTGAGGAATCGTAATTTGCGAAAGGAACCATAGCTTTTGTTTTAGGTCCAACAGAATTTGCAATTACACTGTGCAACACTAGAAAATTTGATCGCGTCGTGTCCAAACAAATGTGAGAGGGTGTGATGGTAGTGTAGTTTAAAATCTTTACTGGGTTTGGTCTGTTTAGCTGGCATTTTTATTTAATTACATTTTTAAGTATCCGGTTTGTCCATCGTATGTTACAGTCTTTTAAATTTTTTTGAACCCCGTTATTAATTTGGCCAAGCAAAAATGAACAAACTTATACAAAAAACCTATTTTATTAGTTTACTCTTTTGATATAGTTTTTCAATTTTAATATTTATTTTTTTAGTTAAATACTTAAAAATCAACAAAGAAAATCTAAATTCATAATTCTAAACACAAGTAAAGAAAGTGAAAATGTTTACTATTGACCATAAATTTACCTTTTTTGAGTTTGTATGAACAAATTAGTTTCTTCCAGGTGTAGAGCTATATATTGGAGTAATCGTTTCAAGATGGTTTGTTCTAAGGGTTAGATTACACAGTACACCACAAAATGTTAATGCCAACGAGACCCACAAAATTTAAAAGGTACTTATGGTAGCAAAAAAGCACTGTCTGGGTTTGGACTAATTGGCTAAGGTTTTCTTGTAATGGACTCTTGAAGCTTTCAGATTTTTTGAAAAATTATTTTGCTTTTCAAGTCTATATCTCAAAAATTATTTGGGTTTTTACTTTACTTTCTTTGGCAATTTGGTAGCTCTTAACCAGGCCTACAAAACACTTCCTTTGACCAGCTCAAAGAAATAACGTTTTCATGCTTAAAATCACGAAAATATGGACAATTTTTACTTTGTTTTTTATTGTTTAAATAGAGTTAAGCTTTATAAGAAGAGAAATAGAAAGATTTTTGTGTCTTATAGCTTTAATATTTCAATTGTCTTTCATTGGCATTCTGAATTTTTTCGATAAAGTTGACCATCCCAAGACACATGGCTTTCATCATCATTATCGTTATTGTTGTTGTTGTCTTCATGGTTAAAAAGTACGCACATTTAAATTCTACTGTTAAATTGTTTATTTTTTTTTTTAGGCTAGATGCACGTTTGGGAACTTTAAAACCACAAACATAACAAAATGAAGCCAGCTTCCAAAACCTTTCCATTTTAGAAGAATTTCCCGATTCTATCTTCAGTAAGCTTTTCGCTGAAGAATACATCGGCAGTTAACTAGAGATTCTTTTGGTCTCGACGCGATCAACTTATTTGAGTCCAAAAATGTGTCACAGTATTACCACTAATAACTTATCAGCCATGCTCTCACTTTCACTTTCGCAAAATTCTCAAAAACTCAAAACTTTTCTGTATTACTCTTCACTCACTTTTCATTAAAATTTCATCGTTTTAATCTCAACTTAGCTGAAATATTATATATTTATTGCAAATATTTGTTCCTAAGAAACTTGAGCCAATTTTGTTATTGTGCTAGTAATTTAAGTTAGTGTTAGGAAAAAACATTTCTTCAGAATGCAGCTCAACTTCAATATGATTTTTCCTAAGAAACATTACAGCAAAAGCTTGAGCTTTATTATCAGCTAAATTTAACATTTTCATTCGAAATACGAATCTGCATTTTAGGATCTCTTTAAAATTGATCGCGGCTTCCCTTTGTTTTTAATTTTGAAAACAATTTTTAAAATCATTTTCCAGACCAGTGTTACACCTCCGTACACAAACTCGCACAGTAACGGATGACGATGTGAAGCGCCAGTTATCAACATCCAGACCATCAGAGCCAACGTCATTGTGATTACGTATAGCATAATCGAGTACCAGGACCACAGTCCCACGCCACACACTTGAGTGACAATCAGAATAGTTACGGTCTCCAGGGTCCACCAAACCCAGATCATAGCGAACTCGGCTACTAATAGTGCAATAATCGTTTCAATAACTAATTGGAACAAAAGCGGTACATTCATCAGTACTACATCCATGCCATAAAGAAATTCCATTACTGACAGATAGAACATTTTGCTACTCCACACGCCTTCCTCCAAGATGTCTTTTTGCTTTGACTGATGTATAAATAAAGTTGTATTTAGCCACAGATGCATAAAACTGGTCAGCAGAAGCGGAAAAGCCCTCATCTTGGTGCTGTGGTGGGAAACGGTAAAGTTGGGATAAGCAGCTGCTTGAAGTTGGACTTATATAAAATATATGAAGAATTGTAAACTGAATTGTATTCTGAATCTTTGTGACTCTTTAGTTGAAATAAACTGTGACTTTTAAAGCACTGAAGATGTGATAGAAAATGAATTCATAAATGTAGTCAGTGTCAGTAGGAACTATTTCAAATGTACATTTCTTTGACAAGGCCTCCTATATATATTTTCTGTTTCCCAATTTTCTACATTTGGAAAATATTTTGTTATTCGCCCCGTTCACTATGAGTATTTTTCCTAAACGTACTATGCGGTTATTTTAAGAAATGTTTTCAGTTTATGTCAACAATTTTGCCATTTTCAAAAACTTTTATCAAATGTCTATCACTGGCAATTTATTTTATGTCAGCCTTTTAGGGTACCCTTCTGGTTCCCGAGATATTTTAAAAAAATCTTATGTAAGAAAAGCAAGAATTTTGAAGAAAATATGAAGGACATGGCATAAAAATAAACCTTGCTGACTTAATATTGGGCCTTCTCATTATTTTTCTGAGTTTTTTAGCGTACCCAAGTAATCTAAATCCAACTATAAAGGAAAGGCCATTCCCCTTATCGATCTAGACCCAACTTTTTGAAAAACTTGATATTCACAATTAGTTTAGGATCTGTTTTCTTAATATTTTTGCTTTGCCGACATTTAAATAAGTTTAAACAACGGGGGGGGGGGGGGGGGGGGGGTGAGGTACACAATTTTTTCCGTTTTCATCTCGCTCAAAGTTAACGGTAAGTTTTGTGCATGCGAAAATACTTGATTTAAATACAAAATCCTAATTTTAAGTACCATTTTTTCAATTTCGAAATACTTATTTTAAAACCATTTCGGGATATTTAGATCAGAAATCTACCCTAACTTCATTACCAAAGTGTTAGAACCAGGAGGGAATTTCAATTCAACTAAAGGGGTATTCTCCATGTTCCTCGGCATTTTTAGATTTTTTATTATTATTATTTTATAGCTTGGATATTTGAGAAAATCGCCCCAAAAGGATTTTCTGAAATTGAAATAGTTTAGAAGATATAGCCTTTTAGTTGACCAATGTCTTCGATAAAAAAGCAAATTTTCAAAATTACTACAAACTTTAAACGCATTTTTCTCAGAACCACGATATCTCCAGTTACACAGAACCAATTTTGATGATCTAAAGTGAAATTGACGCAGAATTGTCATCATTCTGGTCTGACCCTCAATCATAATTTAAAAACATTTTTACTATATATTTTTGTTACACTAAACTACAAAAAAGGGCCCAAAACGAATTTTCATTTTTCACTAGCCCCCTAAACTTTTCGAGGGTTAGACCAGAATGACATCTGTACTGATTATAACCCCGTTTTTAGTGTTCAATTTACACCACCTGGAGACGTGGAATCATGGCCGCCAGCACTATGCCTTTTTTTTGGACATCCACTTTGACGGCCGAGAACTTTTTGAGCAGCCCTCGTATCGAAGCAGTAAAAATTTTTTTGTTTACTCTAATCTGTTTGTAACATAATACAAAAAACAGAGCTGGTAAAACTCTTTGCATTTTCAGATACGATTTTTTTTAAAAAAGGTCCATAAAACAGCCTCGACATGGAGAATACCCCCTTAAAATAATTCGCATTTTTCGCTTTTTATTGTACCCTAGTCCAAGAAATGTTGTACCCTAAACTAACTTCGATCATTTCTTAAATTTTGAGGCTAATAGGCTATTTACACTGTGCACATCTAACATCCAGCATCCTGAGTTAAAATGCTTAATAGCTATTTGCTAAGCCAACATTTTCAAGTTTTTGTTTTTGTAAAAATCAGGGATGCAATCCTCCCAAAATCGGTAGTATTGTAGTGGTTATGGGGGGTTTTTTTTTTTTTTGGGTTTTTTTTTTGCCCCGGAAATTCCTTCAAAATTTGAATTCCTAACGGCGCGCCCCTACATTATCTGAATGTCGACTGACACTTACACGTCTTTAAAATTAAGTTGTAAGCTCAGCATTGCGGAATCAATCAAGCATGTTTGTTTATTTCGGCGTGCTGCCCTCACTTAAATATCATTTTCAGTTACCAGTTTATCTTTCAGTTGCAAGTGTGTGCACCCAAATAGAATTTAAGAGTCTTTTCCATATAATATTAGAGTATTTCAGTAAACTTTTATTAGGTAGTTATTTTTGAGTGTACCTTAAGCTTGGTTTGCAAACCGCTAAATTGGTGGCTGGGCTTATTTTCAGTTCGAGAGTAGGTGTCTGTATAATTGAGCGCAGTTAAGTCTCCTGTCTGTTGGTGTGTTTATGATGTGCAGCATCGCTAATGCTTAGCGCTTGTAATGCTACTCTAGATGTAGTATTGTCGCTGCCTCAAAATTTGATGCGCTATTTGTATGTTTTGTTTGTTCCTCTGTAAATTTAATGTTCTTGTGGTAATTATTGAGCGCCTACAGAGTAGTTTAAACATCCCCTTCCTTTGCTTTGACAAACAAGTTCACATAATTTGTGAATAGTCTAGGTGGGATATCTGCTCTCTATAAAGCAAAAAAAATTTTCAGATAATTTGGGTGTGTTCTTTGATTTTAGGCCATACTTGTCGAATGGTGTCTATTGCCAAATCTATCGGTATACTAGGGAACGGGAACAAAACATCAGAGGACTAAAGAATTTCATCATCACATATATGGGTATTGTTAACACATTTTTTTAATTCCATCGCATTTTTGACATTAAATGTTGATTCCTGCAGAGTTCGAGAGACGGTTAACCTATCGATAAGCAAATCGATCTTCCTTCCTTATGGATTATTTGCTTCAAATAATTTGTACACATATGAAAAAATTGGCGCAAAATATTTGCTTGAAAGAATTTAGTAAAAACGATATCAATAGTTTACATCATTTCCGATCCTGACCATTTGACAGTCATTTTATATGAAAATCCCTTCGCTGAGGCCAAAAATGCAGTGCAAATATTTTTAGTGGGCCGTATTCGAGAAATCGCGGAAAAGCTAGATTTTGATTCCGATAAAAGTACCTTTGGAAAAAATGTGAATATCTTCAGTATCGATTCATTTATTATAAAATGCGTGACCGCGTGTGGCCCAGCGGTTAGTGTGCTGGACTGCTAAGCGGAAGGGCGTGGATTCGATCCCGCCTCGGAACATCAAATAAAACAAGTTTTTTTCTTTCTTTAGAAATTAGCTTTTCCGCTCACCTTCACCAGCTATTGGCGCCAGCTATGAAGTAACTAGCCATGAAAAAGGAGATTCTCAAACTTTTGCAGTTCGGATTCGGCGTTAAACTGAAGGTCCCTTTCTCTTGTTCGAAAAAAATTTAAAGCACACATGCCAATAGATTGTGAGAAGCTTGGCTTGGCCCCTTTAAGAGGCTGTATAGCGAATTTTACATTTACAATGTTTTCTTGGAAGGTAATTGAATGCCCTATCATTCATTCATACACCACTTCTTAATCCGGTGCTTGAATTCGGAGGTATAAAGGCTTTTATCGGAAACTTTGCATTAAATTTATGAATTTTTTAAAAAAGCTAGATTTTAAGTGCAATTTTCACCACGAAAAAAAAATGTAAAATTTTTTTATTGCTGGTCACTAAAGATTTATCTATTAAAATACAACGCCACATAATTCATTTCAAATTTTTTTACTTCAAGATAAAAAAATTAAGGGCACTCGAGTACAAGTTAATGGACTTCATTTATATTGTCGGGTGCCACAGAAACCTATTCCAACCAACATCCAATATCCAAATTCTTAGGTGCCGCAGAAATTTCTTTTGGTTGGTTTCAAACCTCTAATGTTTTGTTAGGAGATTTTGCAAAGCTCTTTTCTCACTAGCGCCTTTTGTCGAAGTGGCGCCCTCTACATGACAGCTAGCGGATTAGGGATGGAAACTAGCACCTCATGTTTGGCGCCAACAAATTTTTTAATTTTGCATTATATTGGTGGAGAATGCGACTTAAAGTTGAATTAATATTTAAAATGCATCATAAAACATATAACACAATCAAAAATTTCAGTTAATCATTAAATTAACCCACATCTTAAATAAGGAACATTTTTGGCGAGAGATTCAACCCTGTTTTTAAAGATGGAACATCAGTTGGAACATCTGGTGCTCCAACTAGATTTTCTAATTAGAAAATAAAATCTCTAGAAGTTCTGTGGCACCAAAGAATTTTCAAGAGATTTACAACCAAAATTTGAAACAAACTTGATCTGTGCAGATAAAGCATTTGTCCCATACATGTCAACCTCTGAGGTCCTAGGTGTTCATACAAGACGAACGGACAGACGGACAAGTCTATATGTCTCGCCTGAAGTGCTGATCAAGAATATATATTCTTTATATGGTCGGAAATGATTCCTTCTACCTGTTACATACATTTGCACGACTTTAGTATACCCTCTTCTCTACGAGAGTAACGGGTATAAAAATACGCGTTTAAAACGAAATGCTCTGGGTCCAATGGAAGCAATTAATTGTATAGAAAGTTATTCAAACCGTATTCTAAAAACCTCTAATAACCCAAAAGCAACCCGAAAGCAATTGTCCGGTGTTCCTGAAACCTCTTTGTTGGTTGTTTTCAAATGTTGCAAATATTGTAGAGACATTTGGCCTATGTTTTGCTAATAAAGATATTTGAGTCAAATAGAATTAATGAGAGACTCAACTTGAATGCTTAACTGATTGAATTGCATTCATATTATTAAAGATTTTAAGGGTTTAAGTAAAAAAATTAATTTTAATATTTTGTCCACCAAAACAATGCAAACGTCTGACAGTTTTCCGGACTAAATTTCTTTTCAAAAAATTAAAGAGTAAAAGTTAAAGGTCGTAGTGGCAGTCCCAGATAAAGTTTTCCGAATTGTTCAAGACGAAGAAAAGAAAAAGACGAGATAGCTGAAAATCTATGACGAAATCGATACAGCCCTTGGCAAGTTACTAGTTTACAGCCAAAAAGAGCCATTTCTACTGAAATTTTTTTGGTGTAGTTTGGAATGGTGATCTCAAAAATCGATTTCAAAAATTTTTTCATGGCTCCGTTTTTTAAATATGAATTTTTTCACTTTTTCGGTAGGTGCTCTTACATTTTAAGCCATATCTGACTTCATAATTGTCAGATAGAGTCAAGCAAGGTATGAATCGAAAGGCAATTAAACTGCCAGTAATTGCGTAGAACATTGTTTTTAAATCGGTTTAGTAGTTTGGATACAATAAACCAAAACATTTCAAAAAATTCAATTTTTGCTCAAAAATGCAAGAAATTTCATTTTTAAACGCATAGAAAAAATATAAAAAAAATTCAAAAAAATTATTTTTTATTTTTTCTACTTAAGAATCGCACTCCTACGAAGAGAACCAGATAACGATTATCAAAATCTATGAACAAACACAGGAGCTGTGAGCAATTTAGTGCAAAAAAATGTGGTATTTTCGTGATTATTCAAAAATAAATTTCCGTTTGCTTCGACTTTTGTTCGGTTCTTGATTATAATTTTTGTTCTGGCTTTTCGCTTACTTCATAAAGTGACCAAACGACGAAGAAAAATACACTTTTTTTTGTGAACACACAAAATACTCAAATTTGACTGTTAGTTTTCTACTCAATTTGATCCATCTTCGGTACGTGTGACACGATTTTCCTCACCAATACCTTATTTTCTTCGCAAAAGTGCGATTCTAAAGTAGAGAAAATAACAATAATTTTTTGGAATTTTTTTATATTTTTTCTATGCGTTTAAAAATGAAATTTCTTGCATTTTTGAGCAAAAAATTGAATTTTTTGAAATGTTTTGGTTTATTGTATCCAAACTACTAAGCCGATTTAAAAACAATGTTCTACGCAATTACTGGCAGTTCAAATGCCTTTCGATTCATATCTTGCTTGACTCTATCTGACAATTATGAAGTCAGATATGGCTTAAAATGTAAGAGCACCTACCGAAAAAGTGAAAAAAATTCATATTTCAAAAACGGAGCCATGAAAAAATTTTTTGAAATTGATTTTTGAGATCACCATTCCAAACTACACTACAAAAATATTTCAGTTGAAATGGGTCATTTTTTTTTTTATTTTTGTAAACTAGTGTTATTTTTTTTTGATGATATGAAAATTATTTTTGATAGATTTCAAACATTGATTTGGTGCATTTGGGTGTTAGCATTCACCCAAAAAAACTTATTAAAACCGTTCAAATAGTTCTCAGGAAATTTGGTTCAAAGTGCGTCAAGACATGGTGAAAAAAATCTCCAAAAATTTCCAATTAAAATTTTTTTCAAAATTTTTTTTTTTTTTTAAATTGCGATGATTTTGTAATTTGTTTTAGCGCCACCATAGTAGTTTGAAACTCCTTCTTCTTCGCTATGGCAAACAAGTCATCCACATAATTTGTGAATAGTCTAGGTGGGATCCCATGGGCATTCCTATTAGCTTTGTGAATATGGAGGAGCAAATCGGTCTTAGTGGGGTTCCTTCCTTATGGATTTTGGGTAGTCCATATATCGTTGGCGGTAACGCTGTGCTCGTCGTGTTAATATATGTAGTATATATGTAGCTTGCCAAATAGGAAACCAAAGAAAACATTTCTTTAAATTTTCACAAATTATTTGCTCAAATATTTGCTTCAAATAATTTGTGCACAAATGGAAAAATTGGCGCAAATTATTTCCTAGAGGTTATAGGTTAAAAGGTAATTGGTTTTGTGTGCCGATTATATTTGCGAACAGACCTTGCCTTTGCCTCTTTGCACATATCTAGAAACCAAACTAAACTTTAAAAATTTTCCCTTCCAGCCTAAAAGTATGCCACAGAATTGGCCACATTTCGTTTTGTAGTTTGCGCATGCGCGAAATGGTTATCAAAACAAAACCGGCAACAACATGAAACCAGTATTCTCAGCTGAGCTCAACAGAACGTCGAACCAGGCAGAAAGTAGTCAACAGGTAAAAACCAACAAACAGACCCAACGACCAGAAGGTGAGCAAGCGTTGCTCTGCAAAGACCGTGTCCCGCGCGTTTTCCACAAAAATCGCAGTGTACAAAAAATAAACAAAAACAACAACGCGAGTGGACTGGGCAAGATCAAGTTTCGGACCTAGCGTCATACCGCAGGGTGATTAATTTTTTTGCCAAAATAAAAAAACCAAAAAACAACACAAATATTTAAAGTGAAAAAATGTTTGGGAATGAAAACTGAAACTAAAATAAAATGTTTACTGCACTTCACCCAGAACTTGGTCTTGAACATGTATATATTTGCATTGTTCTTGCTGGCTTCTTTCCTTTTTGGCCAAACTATGTGTATCTCATAGATACTTCACAGCCTAAGGCCAACCAGCCCCAGCTCAGACAAGAGCAACCAGTTCTGTTTTTTTTATTTAGCTGCTTTTGCACATTTTGGTCTTTAGACTGCTTCCACTTCTGCTGGCTTTCTTATGGGTGTGTGTGTGTGTGTGAGTGAGAAGAAAGCCATCATTGGCAATCGCAATACATGATTGGAACTCTTAGTCCCAGACTCACACATCATCATCATGTGCCACTTTTCGCATCTGCAATAAAGTGAAATTTTTTACAAAATCTTTTTCCAACCTTCGTCTGTTTTAATTACAGAAATCAGTAGCCATGGCCCGCAAGGCCAACCGAGTGGGTGGTGGGCTGCAGTTAACATTGAAAATTATTTAAATTCTTGTTTCAGCCTCCAAGAACCAAGAATTCGAACGTTGAAGACGTGCTGAGACGAGTTTTGTGTGGTGTTTGTGTTTTGTTCGTGTTGTGTTAAATACCTAAGAAAATAACCCACGAAATATTTGTTCGAAATCTATCCGTTAGGTTGAGTACATAACGGTATTGGGATAATTAGCAACGGCAACATGTTGCTGCCGTCGCTGAGGTTAGCTGTTGTTGTTGGCCTGCTGTGGCGTTTGACCGTGGCACAATTGCTGAATCATCCGCCACAATTTGTGGCTGGAACAGGAGA
>JAEIFU010002387.1:0-44809 GCA_018904235.1 Lordiphosa stackelbergi
CCCTCAACCATATTGTTTAATGTTTAATTAAACCTTTTATGGTCGACTGTGTCCAATTGGTTTCAATTACAAGAAATTAATAAGGCCAACGGAACCATTTTCCAATTGGAGTTCTTTAATGGAAAATCATTTGTCTGGTGTACTGTTTATTTTTTGTTTCCCCTCAATTACCAAATCGCTTGTTAATTATATTTAGGGGTTCAACTTGAAATTTATTTGCCCAACAATTTCCCTTTTTGATCATTGGCCATTGACATGCGATACACACACATTGAGAGAGTATGTTCGGCAAGCAATTATCATCGTCATCGACATTGTCGTTGTCATTGTCTGGGCTTATTTCTTCCACAACTTATTGGCATTTTAACTTAAAAAGTTCATGTTTATTGTCTGCATTGTTGTTGTTGTTGCTGTTGTTTAACTTCTCGTTTGAAGTATTTTAGTGTCTACAACAACAACAACAACCATATGCAAAAGAAGAACCGAGACATAAACAAATGAAATGTGCTGTGCGTGGTGGCTGAAATTGACTTTTGGACATGTTGGTAAATACGCTGACTAAAGACGATTTTAATGGTGTGGTAGTTAGGCCAAGAGGCCAAGAAATTACAGAACCAAAGTGGCATCACTGACCCCTTTCGTAACTTTGATAGGATTTGAAGGTGGGCATGGATTCACTAATCTTTCGTCATCAGGGATATGGGAATCATTTATTCGAACTTTAATCTGGAGTCTTAAGTCAAATCCTTTAAAATGTTGACAAATATTTGCATAGGTGAAACGACGACGAGTTCTTCTTATGTATCTTGGGGGTTAATCGTTGAGTATAAATCCTTTGCTAAGGGGTATTGTTGATATTATGTTTGCCCAAGGCAAACATAGAAATATTCATTTCCGACCCTATCTATATATATATAAATCTGTTACTCGACATATTATCAACCCACAGCAAAAACTGCTTATCCTCTAGATCTATTGATTTGGCATAGACATTTGTTTAGTTATGCTAAGCTGTTTTTGCTAAGAGCGCGAGAGAGAGTGAGTCAACGACTCTCTGAGTGGCAGTATGTGCATTGTGCGTGTATGTGTGTTTTCTTTTGTACAAAATCAAAAAAAAAAAACAAATAGCGAAAAGCTCCATACAATTTAATTTAATCTTATGGCATATACTAAACACATCGATAGCTTTAAAAATATGTTGACCGTATTTCAAAATAAAGTAGTTGGAGTTTCACAAAGCTAGGACCCAAAAAAATGTATATACATATGTACCCAAAAAAAAGTAACGGAACTGTGGATCTCAGATAATATTTTGGACTAAACTGTTTTTCTAAGAGCGCAAGAGAGAGTGAGCATGTGAGGGATCGCACTCACACAAATAAGGTCTCAGAGAACCATTCATCTCTTGGCTCTTTGAGACAGATGACAGCTGCTACATGTGTTAAAATGAGGGGAGGAGGAAAAAGTGAAGAGCGGTGGAAGATGGAAAGAAGGGTGGGGAAGGAATGGTGAGCGGGTGAAGAGAAGGTAGGGAAAAAAACCCGAAAGCCAATTTAAATTGAATTATAATTGAAGAGTACTGATGCTGCTCTGAAATGCACAGTCTTCATATAATAAAATCGCAAAATAAAATAAAATCGCTAGACCTGAAATTCACTATGTGGTCGTGCGGCAAAAGTGTGTTTTCAGCATCCACTTGACTGACAGGGACTAACCTATAATTCCGAAATTTGCGAACACCTAAAAAATTTGGTTTAATCCTTTAGGATGGGATGGGGAACTCGAGACAGTCTACAAGATAAAACAACACAATTTCTTAAAATCTTAGACGTGGACAAAGTCGCGGAGGGTTCAGCTAGTAAACTATATATATTCTTGATCAGGGCGACGAGCTGGATCGATTGAGCTTTGTCCGTCCGTCTGTCTGTCCGTCTATGTGAAACTTTGCACAGAGTCTTCTTTCACTGCACACTGCTAATATGTTGGAACCGACCGGATCGGATGACTATATCTTATAGCTGCCATAGGAACTATCGGTCGAAAAGTGGGTATTTGTTAGAAAAACTTTTTTGTTTTTAATGTTAACGTCTCCCAACTCAGCGATTATTAAAATTATATGCTTTCACACAGATTTGGAAGTCTTGGTCAAAATCGGATGACTATATCTTATAGCTTCCATACGAACTATCGGTTGGAAAATGGGTTTTATTTAGACAAATTGTTTGTTTTAATGCTAGCGTTCTTAAACTCTGATATATTAAATCATTTGCAAGGATATTAAAACTTCGACAAAGACGAAGTTAGCTTGGCCGTCTCGTTTTCTTTTCTTGTGATTGTTTCAGCTGTGTAGAGTTTTTCAACAAATAAATTGTTTTTGGTCTATAACCGTAATGTGGGATACTGACGTAAAATTCTGTATGTGCTCAACTCGCCAAGTATTTGTGTCCATTTTCTGAATATATTCCTACTTTGCCATTGCCACTGTCACATTTCCATTGTCAGAATTTAAAATTAAGGTTCCGTCCGGTCACGAAGTCACGTACCGGAATCAATACTAATGTATGTTTTTGAGAACCGAAAACCGTTTACTGTTATATTTAGAATTAATAGCACCGGAACGAAACCGAAAAGTTCGTACAGGTACAGTTTCGGTTTCCAATTTTGAGGCTCCAGATAACGACTTTCATTTTGCACCAGAAAGTATAGGACTCCAGCTGAGGTGGCCACAACTAAACTTCAAGCCGAAAATTTAGTTTAAGGTCATTTTTATTCCAACACTTTATGAACACTGCAAATTAACAATATCGCAATAATTCGTCCCCTCTAGGGAAATATAAAAGCAAGCGAAATCCCTTTCTGAAAACAATGGGTGTACAGTCAAACTTCTCTATTACAAACTATATAAGTGCTCTATATAACGAACAGAAACATTCGATTTTGTACGTACCGGAACCGAAATTTGTTTCGCGATTAAGCCCTGGTTGGAACATTGTCCGATACGACGTGATCTCTTACAAACTCCTTCAAAACTTTCCTGTACATATAATACTAGGTTAGGTTAGGTTGCAATGGTTGAAATGGGAGATTCCCATTTCTTCACTTAGGCCAATGAAGGCCCATTGTGGTAGTACCATATAACCCTTTCTTCGCTGTGATCGTAGAGGGAGGGTCTTCCCCGTTAAACCATTTTGAAAGTAACACGAATTTAAGCAGTGAGTTAATCTCTATTTCAGAAATTTCTGACAGATCGGTTAGGAAAGGACGACCCAAAGTTGTAAGCCGTCTTCTAATGAAAGCTGGACAATAACAGAAGAGGTATTGTACACTCTCCTCCGAGCCTAGCGGCGTGTCTTCCTATAAAGCAGTGTCCAGTTAGGGCCCCTACTAAAAGGGAAATGTTTACTCTTTCTTGGCGAAGCAACTCCCTAGATTTTTTCATGCTAAGAGTAGGCCATGTAAGCTTGGATACTTCACATGTGTGAGTCGTTTGCCATCGATTCATGGTTATTCGATATGTTGTTTCCTTTTTTTTAGCTTAAAGGTCGCAAGAGGGCATCCCTATGTTGCTCTTATCCGGTAAGAGCTGAGTGGTGGTGCCAAAATTAATACTAATATCAAATCATTTGTAGATTTCTTCAACGATTCTTGAGAAGAATAAGAAACTAAGTATGCAGCCGCCATGTTTCCACTTTCACTTTCGCAAAAGTTTTGCTATTTGAAACCTGTTTTGCAAAAAATTGAGTTGAGAAAGTAAAAATTTAAACACCAGTAGAACATCATTTAACAGATTTACGTGCTGAAAGTCAAACGCAAAGCTTAAATTTAAATTTTTTGAAACACACACCTTGAAATTCTAGCTGAAGAGCCTTCCTAATTCAACCCCCAAGAGACGCATAAATTTGGAAAGCAACAAAAAACAAAATATATGTATATATTTTTGTGCTTTATTGTTTGTGTTGACCCAAAAACAAAAAACACACTGCTGACCGGTGGATGACACTCTTCAGTTAGGCGCAAAACGAAACATTTCCGGCATGGACACATGAAGACAACACAATGAGAACGAACAAACACACACACACAGAGCGGGACAAAGAAGCGTACAAAATAATCAATTTATGACAAAGTTCGTGGTCATTCCTGGATATTAAAAGCGGTCAATGTGGTGATGATGTGGACGATGAGTTTGATTACTCAACAAAACACTTTGCATGAGCCTGCAGCTGGAGACCAAGTGACACACATGGCACGCCAACGCTTCATCATCATCATCATCATCTCTAGGCAAAGCCAAAGTCAGCAGCTAGCAACACCAACACACAACTCCAAATGGGCAGAGAAGATGAAGTCATCGGCAACTAAATATATATAAACAATACATAAAAAAAAAAACAATACTTGGTGATGGTGGCCCACAAATGGGAACGTTCGCACATAAAAAATGAAAATAGAATGTAATACAAGAAAACGAGAGATATTAACAACAAGTCTAAGCTTAAATACTATTCTTTAATTAAATTTAAGAAACTATGAAATTGTGAAAACTTAATTTAAGAAATTGGCACTTGAGCATAAAATGAAAAGAGAAACTATTTAAGTAGTTTGTAGCAAGACCTAAACCGAATGTGTGTCTCTGTTAAGTTAGCCTGGACACAAACCTTCTATGATAAAGTCCTATAGCTGAATACAGTAGACCAGCAAGCGAGCATTTGCGGACTATCGCAAAATTCTCAAAAACCATGTGAGCAAAGAACGTAAGTCAAATTTTTTATCGAAAGCACTCGACACGACTTTCCTGCGAGAGCTTTGCGATAAGGTCGTGCCGTGCAAAACAAACAAGAATAAAAATAAATAACCATAAATCTTATTCCTCGAATATTACAAATATCGCAAAACGCTCCTACTTTTCTTGCGCTATCGAACGAGCCTTCACTGCCACAAACTGAACGCTTTGAATCTATTCCTTTTTGATCCGTTGCAGTTTCGGGTTAGATCGCAGTTCACTCATTTGCGATATCGTTTGCGAGCGTTTGGTCTGCTGGGTATAAGAGACCTGTTAAGAAAGTAGTGAAATGTCTATCGGTCTAAAACCTTTAACATGCTCAACCACGTCATCCTGTTGCCAAGTAGCTCTCTGGTAGACCAGAGCAAATGGAACTCTTCAAAGAAACAAATCCAAGCGCGCATGTTTCAGTACAGTCTAACACAAAAATTCTTACTCACATTTGATCTATCAACAAAACTCAGACTTGAATATATTCAGCTCATTCCACGTTTATGTTCATATTAAATTCATCGAACAAAACTAAATAAAATATTCCTTAAAGTGCTCCAAAAAGAAATTCGAAGAGAGCAGGCACTTAACTTTAAAGACTCGATATCGAAAAGACGAACTGCATTTACTCAGCGGCAATCACAAAGGGAACATCTAAACAGCATAACAATTCAAACAAATACAAAAACATGACGAATAAAACAACTAACAGAGACAAACAATCGTGCAATACAACAATGACGTCCACTAAAATAGGTATTTAAAAATTAAGAAATATGTAAAATATGTATGTATGTATGTACGTCTAATTGTATTCATGTTTTTGAAAATATTCTGACTCCCTGAGGAAGGCAATATATTTGCCAAAACGCGTAGGAGAAAACCTAAGCCAAAAAGTGTTTTGACTGCAGGAAATAAGGGCATACTCACGGCCGAGTAAAAAAAACCCATATCAGTAGACCACAAGTATTTGAATATCGTCTGTACGATAAACCAAGATATGTCGTTCTAGTTAAATCATGAAAATTAACTAGTACAATGAAATAAAAAGGCATATTCTCATCTCACTCGGCGAGTATAAAAGATGTCGATATGCAAATAGAACTGCGATAATTTTAAATATTTTCTGTAACTATAAACTCAAAAATCGTGCCATTGTATCAAGCTAACGAAATTCTGAAATTTTAGGTTGAGCACAAATGCCTTTGACCGTCTAAAAATTTCCAAAACGCGGGACAGACACAGTAATAGAGCAAATAGGTTGAATCTTTAGATTGTTTCAGTGTTTCTGAGGTGGACCAACAAGAATTAACAAAAGTCCAGTGCGATTTTTTTTTCAAAAACTCAATTCTACACACAAAACTTTAAAGGCTCTGAGAAGGGCGAATTATGGCTCCAAAAACGATCAATATTTCGAAAATTTATTAAAATCCACATTTCAAAAGCGGTTTCTGAATACACAAATTATTATATATTATTATTATACATAAAATTTTTCAACAAATTTTGTCAACGAATCGATTGCGGTGTCTAACTCGTCCGATTTCGATTGGGGTTATAATTATATTTTCTGGAAAACGGAAATTGGAAAAATGAAAGAACGCCGCAGGCAATTTTTTTAAAACGCGCATGGTAAGGAGTTTATAATACAAAAATCTCGCGACTTTTTGGTCTCAAATTTTTCGCAAGCGGCACTAAAATTAAATCAATTTTTTCAATTAAATAATGAAAGTTTTATTCAAAAAATTATGCGATTTTTGTATTTAGAAAATATAAGAAAAATTAAACAAGAACCCAAAAATCATATTACAAATTAACGTCTTATTTCCTTATAAAAATGAAACAGGGCCCCAAAAATTAGGTTTTCGGTCTTACTACAGTTCTTCTTTTGAGGACTTATTTCATTTAAAAATTTTATTTAGAAATAATGCCCCAAAAAAGGAAATAACGCCCCAAATTTAATAAACAGGGTGGATTTTGTTTTCTATATAAATTGTTAATTTATCAGATCCCTCATATAATCATTGTAGAGCAAATTTTTAAATTTTACCTTCAAGTATAACATAATTTAAATCAAAAAATGTTGTACACGTCATTTGTATTTTGCTATTGCTTTTAAGCTTTGTGGTCAAATTGCTCAAAATTGTAATGAATTCTTATTTATTTGACAAAAATAATTCATATATTTGTAGATCAAAACCGGAAATTTTAAAAATTAATTAAAAAAGAAACCTTGGATGACCCCCTCTACTTAAATGTATGTGTGGGGGCTTTCTTTATTGATTAAATAATAGTTGTTACTTTATTGTAGTTAAATGTAATATAAAGGTTTGTAACATCGTTTTAGGCACAACTTCAAGACAGCTTGAACTTCGCTTAACTTCCCCGCCTCGTTGGCGCCCCAAATCACTCACATCTCTGCGGCACACGTCTTCCTTCATGAAACGATCGAACAACACTTCCTCTGCCCTCGTCGAAGGCTTGTTCTCGACTCTTAGCTCGGCGTCCGTCTTGGCGCCTTTGCTGTTCTGTTTTCGTCGACTTGTGCTACGTTGTCTCGCTCGTTCTTCGTTTAGTTCTTACGTATTTCGGTTAACGTTTGAAACACTTCTCGTTGGCTTCATCGTGATGTTGTCTAGGTTTTTTATGGTGCTGCATCTCTATAACATGGAATTGGGAACAGACAGCAATACTCCAACCCACATGTATAATAATTCAATAATAATTCTTTATAATTCACGGTTCATCGAGGAAATTTTTTTCAAAATTGTTGTTAATTCGGTCGGAGCTCAATGCCGATTCTTAATTTTTACAATTTAACAATATTTGTTGCTCAAAATTTTTAAGTTCTAGTTCAATTTTAGCATTTTTTTAACAATTTAAAGCAGAGATTAAAACCAACGCGAAACCGTAACCCTTAACCGCTTAAAACACTTTAAAATTTGTAACCGAAACCGTAACCGAAAAAAACAACGTTTTCTATGCAACCCTATGAACCTTTACTATATATTCATTTGCAGAGACAAATAAGCTGTTTGAAAATCAAGCAGGTTTTCTAAAGATGTATCTACTGTAGACTGTTTGTTCGTACTCACAACGGTGCCGAAGGCTTTCCTGGACGAAAGAAAACCCTATCTGTTTTTCATAGACTTCAAAGCTGCTTTTGTACCGTCAACAGAAAAAGTCTCTTGTTTAAATTGGGGGACATTGGAATATCCTCAAAATGCTCAATATGCTAAAAATGCTGATATTAAACGTGAAAAACAATGCGGATACACTTCTGTCTCAATTTATATCTTGGGGTTAAGCAAGGTGTTTGCTTAAACTCTTGCTTTGCACTCTACGTAAAATGACATTGCAGAAGATCTTCCTGGTGGTGTGCAATTGGGACAAGTGCACGCCAAAATACTAATGTATGCGGACGATATGGTCCTATTTGCAGACAGCCCAGAAATGCTTCAGTCGATGATAGACGCAACATATAGATATTGCCGAAAATGGATCTCAAGATAAATAGCACAAAGTCGAAAAGTAATGGTGGTTAGATCGGGCAGGGACGACTGGCGCACGACGAACATTGAGCCTCAACGGAACTCCGCTAGACAGAGTAACGAGTTACAAATATCTCGGCATAACGGTCACGCATAACATGTCATTTCATAAGCACCTACAGCAAAGTTGCGAGATTCCAAAGCCGCTTTAAATAGCACGTTGGAAAACGCTTTTAACAAAAAATCTAAGCCCCAGTAGCAAATACTAGAATGTTTGAAGCCACGGCAAAATCAATAAGTGCTACGGAGCGAAGCTGGGGTTACACCAATTTGAAGAAGTTGAAAAACTTCTCAGGGTATTTTAATTACATCCCTCCCTTTCAGAACACTCCCCCATGCACGCAATACATTTGGAGACAGGTCTATCGGAGCTTTTATTATACATCTAATGCGACACTTTCGATACGTGAGCAAAGTCCTATCACTACCACGGCACCGACTAACCTTTATTGGTGGAAACCAAGTCGCAATGTATTCATGTATGGGAAAACCTATCGCAGGAGTATAGTATTGACTTGGATGTAAGCAGCCCTTCATCGTGGAACTCAGCGCAAGAGTCATGTTTCTGACAATCTATAAAAAAACCAGAACAAATTTTGAAATGTCAGCACGCCAAAGCCTAACTCGGTACAGCTATAGACAATTAAATTCTAAATCTGAAGGAGCTTAACTACTTCCAAGACCAGTATGACACAGCCACGATCTCAGCTATTTTCAAGGCCAGAACGGAGATGATAAGTCTGAACTATTCCCCTGATATTTTTTAATTAACATAAATTTTTAATTAATTTTTTTTATTTTTTAAAATTTTTTTTATTTTTTATATTTTTTTTATTTATTTTTTTTTTTTTTTTTTTTTTTTTTTTAATATTATTTTTTATTTTTTTTTTTTTTTGGTGGGTTTCTATAAAAAAAATAAAAAATTATATTTTTTTTTTTTTTTTTTTTTTTTTTTGCCCAAAAGTAATTGCGGATTTTTCATATAGTCGGCGTTTATAATTTTTTAACTGCTTGTGACTCTGTAATTGCATTCTTTCTTTTGTCAGTTATTAGCTGTCACTATTAGCTTGCTTTAGAAAAAAAGTGCGCGTAATTTTGTTTACATTTGTTTGATTGGCGCCCTTTTTAATATGGAGTCCACAAAAGAGCATTTTCGTCATATTTTACTTTATTATTTCCGTAAAGGAAAAAGCGCAGAGAGAGTTGCTAAAAAGTTACGTGATGTGTATGGTGATAAAGCCTTAAAAGAAAGACAGTGTCAAAATTGGTTTCGCAAATTCCGTTCTGGAGATTTTTCACTTAAAGATGAGCCACGTTCAGGTCGGCCAAATGAAGTTGATGATGACCAAATCAAAGCATTAATCGAATTGGATCGTCATGTAACTGAGCGTGAGATAGAGAGAAGTTAAATATACCAAAATCAACCGTTCATTATCACATACAAAGTCTTGGACTGGTGAAAAAGCTTGATATTTGGGTACCACATGAATTGAAAGAAATTCATTTAACAAACCGAATCAACGTTTGTGATATGCATCTTAAACGCAATGAATTCGATCCATTTTTAAAGCGAATCATAACTGGAGATGAAAAATGGATTGTTTACAATAACGTTAATCGAAAACGATCATGGTCCAAGCATGGTGAACCAGCTCAAACCACTTCAAAGGCTGATATCCACCAAAAGAAGGTTATGCTGTCTGTTTGGTGGGATTGGAAGGGTGTGGTATATTTTGAGCTGCTTCCAAGGAACCAAACGATTAATTCGGATGTTTACTGTCAACAACTGGACAAATTGAATGCAGCCATCAACGAGAAACGGCCAGAATTGATCAATCGTAAAGGTGTCATTTTCCATCATGACAACGCCAGACCACACACATCTTTGATGACCCGGCAAAAACTGGGACAGCTTGGCTGGGAAGTTTTGATGCATCCACCATATAGCCCTGACCTTGCACCATCAGACTACCATTTATTTCGATCTTTGCAGAACTCCTTAAATGGTAAAACTTTCGGCAATGATGAGGCTATAAAATCGCACTTGGTTCAGTTTTTTGCAGATAAAGGCCAGAAGTTCTATGAGCGTGGAATACAAAATTTGCCGGGAAGATGGCAAAAGGTTATCGAACAAAATGGAAATTATATATTTGATTAAAGTTCATTCTAAGTTTGATTAAAAATGCATTTACTTTCTTTTGAAAAATCCGCAATTACTTTTTGGGAAACCCAAAAATAACCGTGGAAAAAAACCGAGAACATTGGACTCAAAATGAGCACAAACGTTATCAAAAGTATGCATGAACGGGTTTTCTCATATGTTGTTCTGTTTTTTTTTTTTTTAAAAATTTTGGTAAAAAAAAACAAAAAAATTTTTTTTTTTTTTTTTTTTTTTTGAACATGATTTGAGTTAATATTGTTCGGCATTCAAGAACATTTTAAACTCACCTGGGAAAAAATTGATTGCACTTGGACCAGGTGTGGGCGGATTCCTCACAATGGGGTGGAATGGAGAACGGGAACATACCTCTTTTGATTGGAAGTGAAGGGAGGCAAGACTTCTTGGATAGGTGCGTGCACCTGCTGCTTGCTTCTCCTCGACCCATATATTCCATCGCTTCAACGACCGACCCCCACCTGACCTCGTTTTATTTAAGTTTTTCAGAAAAACACAGAAAAATTTGTTCGGGCTTGACTGGGATTTGAGCCCGGTACCTTATGCATTCAACGTATGGAATGACGCGCTAGCCAATTCGGCCGTTGAACAGTTTTGCAGATGCACGTCTAGAGGGCTACTTATGCTTTGTTGAGCTGACAAGAAGGAGATCAAAAGAGAGCCAACTCGCTCTCACTCGCCCTCTCTCTTGTATATCTCTCTTTGAAAACCGGTTTTGTTGTTGTTCAAAGCAAATATTATCCGATTGAGAACAACTTTACTCATTTCAAGAACATTTAGAACATTCGTTCTCAAAAATTTTGAGAACATTCTGTTCTCATTTTAAGTTGAAGGCAACTTATTTTCTGAAACGTTTTTTCTCTGTGTACTACTACTACTACTACCTTTATTACCATAACCGGTTATCAAAACCGAAACGAAACAAATATACGGGTTAATTTCGGTTTTCCTCTACTAATACAAAATTTCTAAAAACGTAAATCAGTGCCGGGATAATGTAGAGGACAGAAAAGTGTGGTTGTATAAGTGAGCAAGCGAGCTCTCTCCAAACTACAGACTAAAACTTTCAGTGCAATTCAGTGTTCAGCGATTCACACAACCATAAGTTCGCGCTTGCATAAAAACATGAGTGACGAGAAAGAGTGAGTGCAGCTAACCGAAATCTTTACCCTCCTCGTCTTTCCATATACATATGTATGAGATATTTAGTTGATTCAAAAATGTACGACTTCGGCTCAAATTTGTCATCAGCTAATTCTGATTTTTTCTGTAACCTTAGGTTCTATCTGGATTCAATGTTAATTTGAAATAAAGAACAACTCAGCATTGACCAATCTATAGTTTCACGAATTAAAGTTTAGAGAACCAAGTCTGTTCGAGAATGATGCTTACCTATGAGCAATATTTCTTGATCCGAGACATAATGTGTCTTTATCTGTCGAGCAGAAAGTTAGCTGTATTAAATTGTTGGATAACCATAGTTTGATTGAATTATCAGGGGAAAACTGTCCAAGTCCAATTTGCTCGGAGATTTTCAAAAGTTCTAATTAAAAATTATCGGAAATTAAACAATATTTCCAGATTTTTTTGAATTATAAAAAGTTTTGCTAGCAGTATCACCCACACAAATAATCGTGGAGCGTTCGTATTCAGGAGTAGAATTTATAATGAGTCCCAAATTTTGTCTGCATGAATTGTCAAATTGATATTTTATACTAATAACCGTAACCGTAACCTAAACCCGAAACAGAATGAGGTTAATAACCGTAACCAGTACCGTAACCGATATTCCACAACCGTAATATAACCGTAACCAAAAAAAAAACAATCGGCCAAAACAGTAACCGTAACCCAAACCCGAATTCGTTTCGGTTTAAATCTCTGATTTAAAAACAATTCAATTAATTTACACTAATAATTATTATAATATTATTATAATCTCCCTAAAACTTTCTTCTTTTATTTGTTGCCTATATTTTTGTGCGCGGCTGACATATGATGATAGGCTGGTCCAGTTGCTCCCGTTCAATAAGTTGATACATTCCTCCACATTCAGATACTGTGTTCCGAGGCATGCTGCCCTGATTTCTTGTAAGATTGGACATTTTCCCAAAAAGTGCATTACATCCTCTCGTTCCCTCAAGTTGCACAGTGAACATTCATTGACATGATTTTGCAGGTATGGCCGGTAATTTAGATTGAGCATCTCTATGTGGTCTCTCGTCTCCAAGACGATGTCGTCTTGGAAGTAATTGTTTTCTTGCAAGTTGTATGTTAATCTTTTGTAAACTAGTCTCCCCGAACTCTCTCTGGCTTGATATCTGCCTTCCTTAGAGTCTATGCAACAATCAGTCTATTCTGCTCCAATCTCCACAAACTTGGGTTTTCCAGTGTCAACAGAGACTCATAATCGCTTGCCATTTTGAGCCATTGACTAAAAAACTGTGATTTTGATCCAAGCAGGTATTTTGTTACTATTTTTGGATTTCAGGATTTAAGAACATATTTAAAGTGGATGTCTAATTGTGTGTGAATAATGTAGGGAGGCCAGTTTCCAGATGGATTGCGTATTTTGGAGTATTCTGCGGAAGGTGGAAAACTCTTTTTATGAAATAGCGTTGGCTCCTTTCAACATCCTCATAAGATTCGTAACCCCATACTTGAGCGGCATAACACGTAATCGCTTTGGCTGTCGCCTGGTATATTTTGTATTTCGTGCTCATATTCACTAGCTTCCGTTTCAGCAGACCATTCCACGTACTACTTATTGCCACTTTTGTATCCTTCCTCTTAAGCTCTGCAAGGCTCCAATTTTCGTTTCGGGCAAATCTTCCTCTTCCATTTCGTACTACAAGTATTTTCGATTTTTCGCTATTTATAGCAAGTTTCCATGTATTGCAGTATGTCTGTGTAGTATTTAACATTTCCTGCAGCATTTCTGGTGTCTCCGCCATCATGACAATATCATCAGCATATATCAGCACCTTGAAACGATGCTTACCTATATGGATTCCTCCAACCAGTTTGTCTACAATATCATCGACATAGAGTGCAAATAATAGGGGTTTGTGGTGAATCCTTCAGACAGGCTTCGGCCATCCCACACTCTTGTGGTGTTATTTTTAATGTTATATGCTTCCACATAGTTCTGTCAAGTTTCATCCAAATTGGATGACCATAGAAACGATCGTAAAAGTTCTCAAACCTTGTATTTATACGTTCTCTATGATTTTTCAGACTTTCACTAAGTTTGACCAAAATCGGACTATTATATAGTATAGCTGACATAGCGTAACAGGTCTCTTAGTAACAACAACTCGCTTCATACGTAAATTCCAGCTGTGTCATTTCAATTGAATTCCATTTAAAATCCGTTAAATTCGCCATCTGTTTTAGTTCCCATTATTTGTTCAGTTAAAATGCAATATTGATTTTAAAACGAGAAAGCGAAAAACAAACAACAAACTATTCTAATTGACCATTAATTTGTAATTGCAGCTTGCGGTGAAAGAAACATGCAACAATGTGAGGCCAAGCAGCCGCAGGAGACGACGCAGAAGAAGAAGAAGACGAACGAACAACGAAAGCAACGAATTTTAGTGCATACACCAACCCGCACCAAGCAGCCGCCCTCGCCTAGTCAAGACCACAACCAAAACAGAGCTGTAAATGAATGATTTAGGTTTAGTTTTCTTTTTTTTATTTTGAATTCATTCATCAACAAGACTTAAATCAAATCCAGTTTCGATGAATGATTTCAACATTTGTTAGTTCAAGGCCCTAATGATTCGCAGAATCATTCAAAATTGAATGATTCCTTTACAGCTCTGAACCAAACATTTAGCTGCTGTTTGCATCATGCCCAGCACGGCTGGCAGTGCGGCCAGCGTTGGCGTTGGAGCATTGATCAATAGTGCCGGCGCCAGCAGTGCCAGTGTCATGGGCATAGGTGTGGGAGCTGCTGCCGCCGCCGCCGCCGCCGCCTCACCGGGCACCTTAATAGCCCAGAGTACGGCGGGCACAAGTGCCGCCAATGGTGGAACCATACCCTGGGATAACAATGGCACCCTACGCTCGGTCTATCCCGGCGATTGGTCCATCGAACAGTGCCTCAATTGGCAGCCGTCGCATCATCTTTACTTTCAACTCGGCTGGGCCTTTCTGTTTCTTGCCTTCCTTGCACCGCACGGTCCGTTCGGTTCACTCTGGATGCGGGCCATGTTCTTAATTGGTTGCATTATGATGGGCATTTATGGTTATCTAGTGGAATGCACACCTGATGTGGTCCTGTGGTCGGGCCTGGGCATTGGCATTAATTTTGTATATCTAATTGTGGTGCTATGTCGCCTGCGGCCCGTGCGTTTTGAGCAGGAAATTGAGGCGGTGAGTAATGAATCATTTTCTCCAGTTTGTATAAGTTTGTATAAGTTTATCTACCAAAGCGAATACGCAAAACCCAACTCAGCTGAGTTTTCGTCAGTAAAAAAAAAACTCAGCTGAAGCTGTATTTACACGGCCGGATCACTCAGCTGAGTTTTGGTCTGAGCTGCTGTCAGACCGTTTAAAAAGGAGTCTGAGTAGACAAATTCTATTTGGCCTGAGCACTCAGCTGAGAGCCGTCTATCGAATTACAGTGTGACCTAATTGCAGTGTGCTGGCTTTGCCACTTTCTGGCTGACGATATATATTTGTTATCGACACAACACAATACAAGCTGGACCACATCTCGGCCTTCTACTCGGCCTCGAAGACAGTCACTTTCGTTTATTTTATTGTACATTCTTTTTCGTTTCCAAAGTTTTATTTATCTACTATTCACTATCTAGGGGGGCAACTATAATTTTTAATCCTTCTTTATTCATCTTTCTATTCTTCTTCGTTTATGTAAACAGATGATTCCGATGAACTATTGGTTCTGTAACTGGCTCCATCAGAGCTTCTCAGACAAGTCATCTGAGTGATCAGGTAGTGTAAATAGAGCTGAAGTAACTCAGCCTGAGAAGCTTAGCCTGAGTCAGTTACTGAACCATTGGTTCATTGGAATTATCTGGTTTAAATGAAATGATTATGACGTTATAAATATGATTATGGTAAACGGGGTATTTTCATGTTTAGGTTTTTTTTTATTTACACACGGTTTTCTATTTACAACGTCTCTTCACGGTTTGTCTATAAGGGGTTTCTGTCTGTCTACTACTACTTTCATACTACTTCTACTATCTACTGCGTTCTCCTTTCGGTCTCGTCATCTTCCATTCTCTATTTACAGTGTGACCATCGTCTTTGTCTTAAAAATACCTTGAAATATAAATATCGATATATTGTTCTTTGCGGTCATATTCAAATAATTCCAAAGACTACATTATAGAAATCATACCCATAACTTCTTATTTGTTTGGGTTATGACGATCTAAGCTTTCTCTACCAGTTTGTGTATGAAATTTCAATAAGAATTGATTTGACTTATAAGAAAAATCAAAATCGATAACAATAGCCAAGAAGTGACAACCCCTACGCACATTAAATGGGCAACCCTATGAAATGACAGCACAACTAAGCGGTTGTATTCCAACTAATCACTCAGGTGAGCAATCACACGCCTGTTTACAGGGGCTGACATCTGATATTTTGTTCTCCATCTTTCTGGCAATTTTCGAGTACCATTTCGTGCAAGCGAACCGAGTTTTGAAACAAAACTTTGGATTCAGGGGTTCCAGGAACAGTCCGCGAATCCAACCTTAGCATTACAACGGTTTTAAACCCCGGACCGAACCTTATGCAAAATCTTAAAGGTGTAACAACATAGATTTAAATACATTGGAACATCCTCAAACACATTGCATACTTTTTGATTTTTCCTGAAAACGGAGCACAGAAGCAAGCAATGGTTTCTACATGAATGAACATTCGTTGAAACGTTCTTTGTAGTCTCCAAATGCTTATTCTGTGGATAGTCGATATAAAAGTAACATGCAAAAACGACTTGGAGTCTGTTGATGATAAGACCGGGAGGTCTTATTTATTTATTTTTAAATTATGATTTTTAGACAGAGCTCCTTAACATAAAAGGTGGTTTACCGTCAGAAATCAGCAGTCCTTTGTTTGGCAACTTAATATTTAAACAATTGCTAAAAAAATATGGAAGCTATGGAAGATGTTGTTATTCTTGCTGAGAAAATAGCCGAAAGCGATTAAACCATTAAACACTGGTCCAAATGCCAAAAATTTTGGCAGAAATTTCGCATTTTTTTAAGAGTTATGCAAAAAAAATTTTTTTTCCAATAAACTATTATCTAGGGCAGTTAAAAATCATAACAGTACAATTCAATTTGAAGCACTACGAATTTAGGCAGCCCTGGAAGGCTGCTGTTCACTTACACAAACTTTTACTTTGATTGCCTTGCACATCCTGAAAGTGATTTGATTTTGATTTGCTCTCGATTTGATTTCGTGAAACAGCTGATGACAGCTGCTCCTACAAGACAGTGTGCCCAGAGACTGCTTGACTTGGTCAAAGATGTTCATGTTTACTTATCTGCACAGATCTTCTAGAAAATTCGAAGTTACAAATTCTTCCACAATTTTATTCTGCCCTTCCTCTTTAGATCTGTCATTACGTAAATTGTTTGAAAGCAAATCAAAATGAAATCAGGTTCGTTCCACCAACTGCTTTGCTTTTGCTTTCACCAAAACAAATCAGAAGCAAGCCAACTTTCAGAAATACTACTTGAGTAAATCAAAATGGGAAACAAAGTTAAGTTAAATTATAAGTGTTTTCACGCATTCCCTGTTTTACGTGATTTGTCTTTGTTTATATGTGTTTTTGTTAAACGATGTTTTTAGCGGTAATTGTCTAGTATGGGACCTCACCTCAGAAAATTCTAAAAAAAACGGAATTTTTTTGCAAAAAAATTGGGGTCCCTGGTTTTTTTTAAACGATTTTAAATTTAATTTTTGCTGAATAAACTTACCTTTTATGATGAATTTTTTGAACTATTTTCCACACCACCCAAGGCGCGTTTTTTTTATGTGGTATCCCCAAAAGGCCTAGTCCACGTAAGGAAGTAAAAACTTAATTTTGTTCTTCCCTCCTCTCCTTC
This sequence comes from Lordiphosa stackelbergi, assembly GCA_018904235.1. Lineage (NCBI taxonomy): Eukaryota > Metazoa > Arthropoda > Insecta > Diptera > Drosophilidae > Lordiphosa > Lordiphosa stackelbergi. The sequence continues at coordinate 17,602 of JAEIFU010002387.1, forward strand.
ATCATCCTCCTATAATGTGTGTTTTTTAAATAAACAAAAAATCTGTTTAAACTCAAGCAGAAATTTTTTTTTTAAAAAATCGCGCGATCACAAAAAAGTTAATTTTACCTTTTAAGCGAACAGTATCCCATACTACAAAATTTGCAATTTCTTTGATGGATAGCTTGGTACTAGAAAAGTTGCACTGTTTTTGTGATCTTCTTTCTGTTCCCGTTTGTTGGAGCGGGACACCTTTCGGCACCGAAAGAATAGTTGGTTGCCGCTTTCTGCTGTTTTGCAGTCAGCTCCACAATTATCACATTTTTCGCGTAGAATACACTTGCGGCGCTTTAAATACTTGATGACTTCTCCTACCGGAGATAGGGATACAAAGTTGGACACAGTAAATTGACATTTCGTGCACTCCATTTTAATGAGAAACATTTAATGACAAATTAAAATTCTATTAAACTTCAATTAAATGTGATATATTTTCCAAAGCATATGTATATTTTTTACCTGTACCCATTAAAAATGGGTAAAGGGGATAAGGAATTGTCAAATGTATGTAACGGGAGAAACATCTCCGACCCTATAAAGTATATATTCTTGATCAGCATCAATAGCCGAGTCGATTTAGCCATGTCCGTCTGTCCGTCTGTCCGTCCGTCTGTCTGTATGAACGCGTCGATCCAGATGGTAAGAGATAGAGGTTTGACATGTATGGAACAAATCCTTCTTTATCTGTACGCAGATCAAGTTTGTTTCAAATTTTGGCCACGCCCCCTCCCCCCGCAATTTGGAAAAACGTTATATCTCCCACAGTTTGAAGATAGACGATTTGTACTTTCTAGAGATAGTTAGTAATTAGCAAAATAAATCGATTTGCCGAAAAATGATAAAAATCGGATGAACGGTTCAAGTTATGAGCAAAAAAGCGAACCAAGCACCCCCGCCACCACCCTAAAAAAATGTTGCATACTTTTCGGATGGTCACTCTCTCATTGTCAATTGTACAGGGTATATTGAAGTCGGGCTACTCGACTGCAACGGTCTTACTTGTTTTTATTAAAAAAATGAAAACTTCAAAATTTGTTAAAAAAAAAAAAACCATGGAAGACCCCCGCAAATCACTTTTTTGCATGAAAATTCTTCGTATTTTCTTAGAATTTTCTGAGGTAAGGTCCCTATACTAGACAATTACCTTTTTAGCAATTCTAATCTTAAAGTTTTTGTGTTCCGTGGAATAAAAGTATGCTGGATTGACGTGTATTAATAGAACTTTAAACGCCATATTTTATTTTTCAATATGTACATAATACCAGGATATTAATCTTTTGACCCTCTTTGCCCCTCTTGCAAAAAATCGACTTTGTTCGGACAACATTATTATTTGAGTTGTGGCGAAATGCTTAAGTTTTGGCTTGCAAATAGTCGTCAAACCGAAACCTTAGCTAATTTTGTACTACAGAAAAGTAGCAGGAAACACACAAAAACCAAGGAGGAGTTAATAAAAAAGAAAATAACCATTTTTTGACTATGTTAATGTTTATTAAAGCAAATGCTATCGGATGGTCTCAAGATTTAAAATGCGATATCAAAGTTGGCTTGCATCGCGATTGGATATATAATTTAAACCAGGTGAATTCTTTGAAAATGTAGGACGCCCACGATTATGCTATGAAGGGAGCTGTCGCTTGAAGCGTAGATGAGCTGCCACGGTTTCAACAACATTGGACATGAATCCGATGGAGAACCTGTGGGCGCTGCGGATTCGAAGGATTTTTGCTCAAAGCACTAAGTACAATAGTACTACGGACCTCAAATTGGCAATATTTAAGGCGTTGTTAGAACTTTCCCTCGTAGACAGTATGCCGAATAGGATCTATGAGTTAATTAGTATAAAATCACTATAACAGTGTATAAAAATATTTATAATTAGTTAATATTATTCTGTAGTTTATTTAATTTAGTAAAGTTCGGCTATAGTTATGCACCTCTCACAAATCGAAAATGAAACATATCGGTTAATTTTTGAAGTGAGAGTGTTGATGTTTTTCATTTATTTTCTCTTTTTTTTAACGCTCTTTCAATCGGTAATCGCAAAGTTTTTCTACCTCTACTCTTTCTATGCGTACACTGAATAACAAGGTGCGGCTATAGTAGTTATAGTCGGGCTTCCACATCTTTCTAACTTGTTTATAATATTTGAATTCGATTTGTGCAGACCCATGGTTTCTTGGTGAAATTTTCTTAGAATTGACCGTAGATTATGCTTTGTTCGATTTTTTCCACCCATACAATTCGACCCTCCGTACTGTACATATAAACCAATGATATCCAATATGTAATGTTCAAAATCTTAATTTGTGTTGATTATTGTTTATTGCATTCCTCAATTGGCCTCTTCTTTGTTATTTGTTTCTATGAATTTCAAAAAGTATAACAGCTTTTAGGGATGTGTTGCACCATTTCGACTGGGATTTCCGTATTCCGTATTAAGTTTATATGTGAAGAGACAATTATATCTGCGGTTATTAGATCACGTCTCTTTTCACTTTTCAGCAAAATTCTGCGTCGCTGGCCCACTGTGCAGTAGTCTTAACAAACCTTTTTTTGGCAGCTCCTAAAAGCAGGCAATAGAATTTCAAATTTCCATATCCATTTGCTACACAGAAATAAAACCCAGTTGTTTTTAATTGTTTTTCTAAACTTTAAACAGGGATTTTGCTTTTATTTTTGGGGTTTTTTTTTCTTTTTTCTTTTTTAAATTTTTAAATTATTTATTTATTTATGTTTTGTGGCCTTGTTTAATGCTGCGCACACAACTCTTTCTTTCTCTCGCTCTCTCACTTATTGGAATATAAATAATTTCGATGGATTATTAAATAACAAAAAAATTAAAAAAAAAAAATACATAATTAAACTAAGCTAAACAACTAGCTACAAACTAAATATATGTGTGTAAGAGTTTGTGTGTGTGTGTGGGGGTTTACTTTTTTGGGTTGGATGGGTAGGGGGGCGGTAGGGTGGATAAGAGGGTTTTGGTGAGTTTATCACAGGTTTTGAAGCAGCAAAAGTTGTATTTAAAAAGAAAGAATAATCAAATTGTTGATGGCCAGGATGATGAATACATTATTATCGTAATAAATAATAGTTTAATTTGAGACAAAAGACATTTGTGAGTGTGTGTGTTTGGGTGTGTGCGTGTGATGTTAACTAATTTGCCCTATAAATTCTTTCATTCAATTACTAAATCCATTAACCAGAGCCGCCTTTTGGGCTGGGCCTTTGGTTTGGTTTGTGTCTTAGCTAAGACGTATTTTCGTTGCCAGAAAATACAATTGCAGACACGTTGCCAGCATCACAATCATATTACCCATGGCTATGGTCATATGTATACGCCGGAAACCCTTATGTATGCGCTGGTAATGCGGACAATGCACCAAATCTCCTTGCACCAATACGCCCACTTCCTGGCCACTGCCAATGGCATCCTCAATTTTGTATTTCTCGTGCATCAGCAGCAGCATGGGTGGCACCAAATACAAACGGACGACCACCTCAATGGCCGCCGTTAAGGCCAGAATGCTCAATTGTACGCTGGCCGCAGTGGTCCATGAGCTGAGGAAATATTTTGCATAAATGACCAACATGCTAATGCTCAGCACCGCATTCAGGGCAAAATATTTGGGGAACAGGATCTGTTGGCATTGTCCGAATGTGTGACGCGGCAGGGAGAAGTACAGCGAGAGGCCTAAAACCGAAATGGGGGGGTTAAAGGTTAGTTAAATTTCCAAGCAACAATGTTGTGAATTCACTCACCCGACACAAAGGTCATCCAAATCTGTGAACCAAAATGTGTGGCAAAGGCGCCCAAATAGGCCAACGTGGGCAGAGTTGTTGCTGTTGTTGATGCCTTCGCCGCCGCCCCCGCCGCTGCCGGTGGTGCGCTGTGTATGGTCGTTGTGGTGGTTGTCGTTGTCATCATTTGACCATTTGGACTATTCTCAATTAGATCGGGTCCCACGGTTAATAGCACAAACGATAATATGCATATGGCTATTAAATGTGCCGGCTGTGTGGTGCGTGTAAGAATACTGCAAAAAAAAAAAAGGGACAAAAGATTAATAAGTTGAAGGAGGACAAAAAAAGTGATCAAGATTTAGCCGACTTTTGGGAACGTTATAGGATAATTGAGGTCATCAATAGTACGCTGTCTCTAGGTCTCGTTATGTTTGCACATAACTTCAAAAAGCAGGAACACAACACACCACAAAGGAGGCTAGCTGGTCATACAGCTGTTTCATTGGTACCTCTACCAAATCTTCAGTGACCTGTGCCTACATGTACTGGTCCCAACGACTCTTACTCCATGCCGGAGCTGCCATAATCTTTTGGGAATTCCTAAACGAATGATTTCGTACATAGAAGTGTTCTGAAGAGAGAACTGGGAGGCCCCTAAAACAGTACTGTACAGACAAACATATTGATATCTAAATGCAATTAATCTTTGTTGATTTGTATTGACCTTGAGCCGGCTAAACAGACTAGCAAAAGTTTCAAGAAACAACGCAAACGCTTTTTTTAATGCTTGCATTCAAAATTAACTGCCAGTTCTAAGCGCGCTCAAAAGCTTCAAGCTTTTGCACTTAGAAATTTGAGCTTAAAGCTTAAGCATTACCAACAAGAAATGGAAGTATTATATTGTTTTTGCGATTCCCAACTGATCAAAGCACTGATTGTATGGAGAGAGGCAAGTGAAATTATGTTTTCTTCAGCGAAAAGTCTACTTAAGATTCATTTGTAAGGATGATGAAACGGTATACCAGCATAAGTGGTTTACAGTTGTGAATAAACGCAACTTTTCGGACCTAGAGCCAGCTAAACTCACTAATTAAATATTAGAAAGGTAACCAGATAAATTACAAACATATAATATATATATATATATACTATCAGCATTGATATCGATAATTACTAACGCTTGTATTTTATATTAAAACTGCTCACTGAAACCACTGAAAGTGGCACCAAAAGCACGCCTCTTGATGGTGTGCGTTTGGTGAACTACTCAAATCTACTTTGAAGTCGGTTTCAATTCTTTATTTTACACGGCTGTTTTGGTGCCACTCACTATAAATTCGGTTTAAAAAGCCCCCGTATAAGACGTATTTCGCTAACTAAGTCTACACTGAAAGAAAAATCAAGAATTTTTGTACGTAAATCAAGAATTTTCAGTTTCAATACTTTAATAAGCCAGAAACTACTTCAATAAAATAGGTTTGGACATAATCTGATGATAATCAAAACAGTTTCATACAACAGTTCTCCCAAATCAAGAATTTTCAGTTTCAAAACTTCAATAAGCCACATTTAAGTACGGAATTTGTTGATTCTAGAGCGTTTTTAAGAATCCCTAAATTCTTGATTTCAAGAACGTTTTGGAAATGTTAAGAATGATTGGGGTTTTTTTTTCAAAGAACTTTTAGAGCTCAAAATAAGCATGATCTAGACTTATTTATGTTAGCTAAGAACGATATGTACCTAAAGTAAGAGCTCGTTTTTACATCAAGAACGAATTGATCTTAAATTAAACTTTTTTTTTCTTAAATCAAGAATTTTATTTCTCAATTTCGAATTTAACAACGAAGTGATCTTAAATTAAATCTTTTATTTTTAAATCCACAATTTTATTTCTCAGTTTCGAATTTAAGAACGATTCGTACTCAAAGTAAACATTTTCAAGAGCGAAAAGTTCTTACCAAATTCTAGACCGAAACAGGATAAAATCAAGAGTGTTTTTTTTTAGGAACGGATAGTTCTGGCTAGTTTTGAGAAGACGAGTACCCATACAAGCTTTTACACCTGTTTTTCGCTCTTTGAAATTTTGTCCAGAGGCCAGATTCTATTAAGCGTGTTCTCAAGCAACAACACAAGCAAGTGCTTTATTTTTTTACTTGTGTGAGCGATTTTCGGCGCCACCAAAGAAAACAGCTGCATATTGCAAAACCATTGTAGGGCGCGCATCTAGAGATTATATTGTCTTTGGTTCTGCTTTGTTTTGAGTGTAGACAAACTACACTATGTTACAAAATCAAGCCTTTTTAGTTTCAAAATTCCAATAAGCCAGAAAATTCTTGATTTAAGTACGGAATTTCTTGATTCTAGAGCGTTTTTAAAAATCTCTAAATTCTTCATTTCAAGAACGTTGTTTTGGATATGTTAAACACGACTCGGGATTTCTTTTAAGAACTTTTAGAGGTCAAAATAAGCATGACTAACTTTTGCTGAACTTAAAGTAAGAGCTTGTTTTCACATCAAGAACGAAATGATCTTAAATTTAACCTTTTTTTCTTGAATCAAGCATTTTATTTCTATTTTTGAATTTTTTACGATCAATTTTGAATTTAAGAACGATTCGTACTCTCAAAGTAGCAATTTTCAAGAGCGAATCGTTTTTACCAAATTCTAGACCATAAGAGGATAAAATCAGAAACGTTTTTCTCGGGGGTGCCACAGAAATCTTTAGAGATTTTGCCGACGGTTGGTTTGTAAATCTCTCGAAAAATTCGTTGGTGCCACAGAACTTCTAGAGATTTCATTTTCTAATTAGAAAATCTAGTTGGAGCACCAGATGTTCCATCTCTAAAAACAGGGCTGAATCTCTCGCCCAAAAAATTTCCCTTATTTTAGATGTGGGTTAATTTAATGATTAACTGAAATTTTTTGATTGTGTTATATGTTTTATGATGCATTTTTAAATACTAATTCAATTTAAAGTCGCATTCTCCAACAATATAATGCAAAATTAAAAAATTTGTTGGCGCCAAACATGGGGTATTAGTTTCCATCCCTTAATCCGCTAGCTGTCATGCTCCACTTCGACAAAAGGCGCTAGTGAGGAAAGAGCTTTGCAAAATCTCCTAACAAAACATTAGAGGTTTGAAACCAACCAAAAGAAATTTCTGTGGCACCTAAGAATTGGAATTCGGTTGGAATTTGGTTGGAAGAGGTTTCTGTTGCACCCCCGTCTAAGACCAAATCGTTTTGCTTTTTGTTTTTGAGTGTAGACGAACACTGTGTTACAAAATCAAACTTTATTTCTGCTCCGATTGTTTCAGATTCGTTAGGGTATGGCATAAATTTTTTTTTTGAATTTTTGAATTTGTTTTTCAAGAGCTGACTTTATACATATATTTCACCATAACTTCCGTTTTTTTTAAAGATATTTATTAAAGGAAAGTTATTAAATATTCCTATTAATTAGCTCTTTATATGCTTTAGATTCAGAGTTATTGAATATTGAAGCGTGGCTTTAACTAAAGTGTGGTGAATTGTATTGCAATGTGAAAGCATTTAAGTAGTTTAAAGTATTCCACTACATACTTATCAACCTTAAACCAATAATATTCGTGTTGTTTTACTCTATTTTTCTTATCGCAGTTTAACTTTTAGTGCTTATTGCTTTCAAAACAGGGAGCTGCCTGGAAAGGGCCAGTACGTGCCCTAAGCTGATGTAAAATATTTGCTATTTTATGTAATAGAAATGCTTAAGTCTTGTTAGCTAAAGGTGAAAATAAGCATTTTTAAACGTCGGGGTCACCAATTTGACAATTCGAACAATTGGTAGTTTTTATGTTGAAGTGTTGTGAATTGTATTGCATTGTGAAAACAATTAAGCAGTTTAAAGTATTCGGAAGCTGTAGTTCTAATAACATAGAGTTATCTAACAGAGTGAAATGTATGTTTATGGTAGACACAAGGCAGCTTATTAAGAGAAAAGAAATCGGTCCAAGTTTGATGTAACGAATGCTTTCAATTGATAATTAGTTTCAATTAGCATTTAGTATTCTATGAGTGCACCTTTAAAATCCCTTTGGAACGTATACTTTGATCATTTTTTTATATTTTTCATATCCTTTGGATGATACTCTAAGATCAGTTTAACATTAAATTTCAAATATCCATTGTTTTCTTCTGTGTAGCAATCTCACAAATCAAAGCTCTTCTACGCGTTTCTCCATAGACCTTATCAGTTGATTGTTTTGTGGTATTAACCAAACATTAATCGGTTTCCCACTTTGCTTATCGTTTGGGATTTCTTGTACGGGACTGAGTGAGTCCAAAATGCAAGCTTCAATTTCATTAAGTGATGAATGTCATATTACGTTCACACACGTGGCCCTCACAGCTGATTAGATTTGCGTCGGACCCAGCCGAGGCGAACTTTTGCACTGATCGCCGCCAACTGTGTTGAATTTACGATGCGCGATAACTATGTATATTAAACGTCGGACAAGTGGTCGTTGATGTCGACATCGTCGTATAGTGCTTTTTGCCTACGCACTTGTTGCGTTTGTCTGGCCTCCGCCCCCTCCCCCCCTCTTATGCACATTTTTGCATAGTTTAAGTAAGTTAGGTGGTTGTTGTGGCCGTTTGTTTTTTAGCATTTAGCTTTGTCGTCTGCGGCGAATTGAAGCCAAAGTGGCGTACGTGCAAAAACTCATGCAACCACACAAAATATTGTTTCTATTGGCATAAACAAAAAATAAAAATGGAAATGCCACAGATAATTTTTTAAAGCGAATTCAGGTTTAAATCAGCTGTGGGCCACAGCTGACAATGAGATGCGACTAAACGATAAAAGAAGCTCGTAAAAAGTCAAGAAACTTTGACTCAGCAACAGAGGCAAAGCTACGTAAAAAGCTTTCACGCTGTGACGTATGACGTAGGCGGTGCGCGGGGGAAGGGGGAGGGGGAGAGGGAACTCCATTGACATTTTCGTCATTTATTAGGTAGTCCCCCAAAAGTGTGATAAGATTCCTCTGGTCATCCCTCGTATGGAAAAGGGGTTAACTTATCTAATGACACCGTAGGTGAGTGAGTCAGTTTTTGGGTTAATTATAAACAATTTGTTTTAAATTAGTTCACAATTAGTCATGCCAGTTGGTGATTAGCAAAAAGGAAATATTAAACGTCATTAGATAAGTGTAAAATATATAAATTAGTTGAGGTAATTTGAGGTAGGATGAAAATCTAGATACACTTTCTTTTTTGAAAATAACCGCCAAAGTGTAAATATATCGATAAGCATTAAAACAAATCAGATGTAGGGTAAATCCTCCTCGTTTATACAGGGTGGTCCATTTAAAAATTGGAATTTAATTTTGCTTTACGAAAAAAAAACGGCTCGATATTTTTGCAAAGGTTGAACATCAATTTCGGTCAAATGACCCCCACGGCTGACTTGGCAATGTTTTCGGTCGAGCGCACCGGACAAAAACGTACACGGGTTGGTTTATCCACCAAACATTGCAGTTTCACAAACTCACTTCACGAATTGATCCACAAATTGAGTTTGAGTCGAGGACTCACCACTTTGGAAATTTGTTCTTAATATTTCCCAACTTTCTTCAAGCGAATAGCGACCCATTTTGTAAATGTCAAAGTTTTTACTAAATATTAGTCACTTTCCGAATGACATTTGATGTTTTTAAAATCAAATTATGAATAGAAAATGGACCACCCTGTACAAATAAAATTCTTGATTCAAGAAAAAAAAAGTTTCAAATTAAGATCAAGCGAGCTTTTACTGTCTTGGTTTTGAGAACAAATTTGGCAAATCGGGATTGACTTAAGAATAAACCAGAACTGATTTGAGAGCGCAACAGAGTGAAATCAAGTACAACAAGGGATTAAATGAAGAACATATCGGTTTTAGTTTAAGACCAAAGAAGAATTATTTTTGAATTTTAAAGGCTTAAGTTAAGAACGTTTGCTTCTTATTTTAGTATCAAAGTTCTACATCCAAGCATTATTCGTTCTTAAAATAAGGACATAAAGTTTTTAATTAAGTCTTGATCAGGCTTGTTTTGAGATCTATAAGTCCTTGAAAAATTAGTCTCGAATTGTGCTTAACATATCCAAAACGTTCTTTATCAGGCCTGTTCCCGTTTCCGAATCCGATTGAACGGAGTTAGTGAGAGTTGTGATTTCGAAGAAACGATTCAAGAATTCACTCTAATCTTTTTGCCATCAAGAGGATGGAATGAAGGAAAATGTGACTTTGAAGTTTAAAGCCGAATAACACAGTCGGTTTTTGAAAGCGAGAACATTAAGCAATTCCGATTCCGCATGATTTGATCGAAATCGAAAACGGGAACAGGCCTGTTTGAAAACTATCTTGAGTCAAGAATTTTCGTACTAAAATCAAGAATTAACGTACTAAAATCAAATTTAACGTACAAATCAATTTTGTTGAAATCAGATTTTCGCCTCTTGATTGTCTTAACATATCAAAACGTTCTTTATATGGATTTTTGAAAATACTTAGTCAAGAATTTTCGTATAAAATCAAGAATTTTCGTACTAAAATCAAGAATTTTCTCTCTTGAATTTCTTAACATATCCAAAACGTTTTATATGATTTTGAAAATATTAAGTCAAGAATTTTCGTACTAAAATCAAGAATTTTACTAAAATAATCGTACTGAAATCAAGAATTTTTGTACTGAAATCAAAAATTTTCTGCCTCATTGAATTGTGCTTAACATATCCAAAACGTTCTTTATATGGATTTTTGAAAACTATCTTAAGTCAAGAATTTTCGTAATAAAATCAAGAATTTTCGTACTAAAATTAAGAATTTTCGTATTAAAATCAAGAATTTTCGTACTAAAATCAAGAATTTTTTAATCAAGAATCAATAATTTTCGTACTAAAATCAAGAATTTTTGTACTAAAATCAAGAATTTTCTGCCTCATTGAATTGTGCTTAACATATCCAAAACGTTCTTTATATGATTTTTTAAAAATTCTAAATCAAGAATTTTCGTACTAAAATCAAGAATTTCTAAAAATTTGTACTAAAATCAAATTAACAAATCAAGAATTTTCGTACTAAAATCAAGAATTTTCTGCCTCATTGAATTGTGCTTAACATATCCAAAACGTTCTTTATATGGATTTTTGAAAACTATCTTAAGTCAAGAATTTTCGTAATAAAATCAAGAATTTTCGTACTAAAATCAAGAATTTTCGTACTAAAATCAAGAATTTTCGTACTGAAATCAAGAATTTTAACAATTTTCGTACTAAAATCAAGATTTTCGTACTAAAATCAAGTATTAACGTACTAAAATCAAGAATTTTCTGCCTCATTGAATTGTGCTTAACATATCCAAAACGTTATTTATATGAATATTTGAAAATTATCTTAAGTCAAGAATTTTCGTACTAAAATCAAGAATTTTCGTACTTAAATCAAGAATTTTCGTACTAAAATCAAGAATTAACGTACGGAATCAAGAATTTTTGTACTGAAATCAAGAATTTTCTGCCTCATTGAAGTTTTGAAACTGATCGAAAACGGAAACAGGCCTGAATAAGAAATTTCATGTTTTTTTTCTTATAAGAATGTTTTATCCTCAGTTACTGGACAATTGAGATTTAGATTTCTTTATTTATTCAGGCCAGTTTTCGTATTCGATTTCGATTAAATCAAGCGGAATTGATAAATGTTCCCGTTTAATTTATTTGGATTTTAATTGACAAATTTTTTACTTTTCTCTTGATGTTACAAAGATTAAAAAAAAACTTGGGATCTATTTTTCAATTTCCAAACTTTTGAATTCAGAATCAACGGCCTAAAACACACACTTTAAGATGATTGTATGAAATTTCCTTCAGAGTATGTTCGTATATAGCCCCTAAAAGTATGCAACATTTTGTTTAAAAACTGATTTCTAATCAATTGTCTTTGCTGAATGTATTCTAAATTATTTTCAAACTTATTATACAATATTTAAACAAATTCAAATACAAAAACAAAAAGATATAAAATTCATTTAAATAATCACCTAATCAAAAATATAAATTTTTTTTTAAAAATAATACCTTTCCTCTAACAAAATATAAAACAATCTTCAAAACTAATCTTCAATCGAACAGGCAGGCCCCCCTTTTTTACTTGAGCTTAGCTCAAGGTTCAACTCTCACATGGACAGACAGAATGCTACCTGGGCATGATCCACTCATGATCAATGTACGTGATAACCACAATATGGAAAATAATCAAAACTGATAAGTCCCCAAGAGTCGCCTTATTTTGCTTGCGTCTGGTCACATGATGAAATTTGATTTGGAATTGGTACTCACGTGTATAGGCGACTGGCCTGCAGCTGGACAATTAGATATTGGATACGTTGCACAAACTTGCGGGTCATTTCAGTGCCCACAGCTAAGGCATCATCCATGGCTGGCTCCATGGTGCTCATTTTACGTTGCTGTTCGGCTTTCAATGATTTCAATTCCAAGGCTTCGCTTGTGAGGAGGGCTTCCTCGGGTCCATGAGATTTTTGTACCTCTGCCGACTGTTTGCGGAAACGTCCGCACATGGCGGGTATTTTGAATATTTCAGCTGTAGTTGTTGTTGTTGTTGTTGCTGCTGCTGCTGTTGTTGGGCTGTCAATCTCTGTTAGTGTGGACAACTGCATGTGGTTGGTGCTGTCCGTTCCACTATCCTCACTATCGCTGCTCTCATTATTGCTGCTGCTGCAGCTGGGGAGTTCTTCGATTTCCTTTTGCTGCTGCTGCTGCTGTTGCGCTTTTCTTAGCTGCTGCTTCTCTCGTTTGCGCATGGTACTCTTGACACTCCTGATGGCCTTCGATGGCATGCCGTAGGATATGTACCGTTCAATTTGCTGATCGCCACTGTCAATGCCCGAATTATGGCACATTTTTGCATTTGTCTTTGGTAACTTATTGTTGTTTAATTTTAAGCACTTTATTTTAATTTTTGGTTTTTGTCGCACAAAAAAAAATCTTGAGTTTTCGTTCAAAAGAGGGCCAGAGGTGGAAGGTTAGTATTGGTGGTGGCACGTTAGTTGCAATTTTGTGTGTGTTTTTGGGGAAAGGTTTGGTTAGTTGGCGTTAGACCTGCGACGAAGTCCACGCGACGGTTTAAGGTGTGCGATTGAATGGCCGGCAGCCACGGCATTCGGTTATATAGCTTCTATATAGCTTCTTTGCTTGCGCGCGTACTCGCTCTCTTGCGCTCTATGCGCTCGCTCTCGCACTCTCTTTGCGCTGATCGACGTAACGGGGCTCCTTTTGTTATAAACTGGATTAGCCAAGCTCTCTTAAAATTTGACACTCTCTTTGAAAGATTCACAATTAGACGCTGCTGTCACGCTGCAGTCGTTTAGAATTGTCGCTATATGGACGTCTACCATTTAAAGCGCCTCCAGCTTAATGACCAACACATGTGTGCATAGTTTTTCCTCCTACCCCCCACTTACATCACCCTTCGTCATTCATTCCAAAATCCAAACTCAAATCTTTAACTTTCCTTTAACGTCATATTTTTTTGGGGGGGATTTCGCAAGTCCCAAATTGCTAACTAAGTCAATAATCAAATTTACTGACGAAGGCAAAAAATGAGTTGGCTGATATTTCGGCGAAACGATTGTTGAAGAAAGTCCCCTTCAGTTTGTGGAAACGCACTGGGAATTTAAAAATGAATTGATATGAGGGTAAAGAAATTAATGTTCGGTTTTCTGAATAGAGACAACACTTAGACAGCGGATATGTTCTAGAATATTAGTCCGATATTATTCTAAATCAAAATGTTTCTAGACTGGCAACGCAATTTTGTGCTTGCGACAGATTCTTTTCGGTACGCTTTTGTCTTTGCAAAGTCAGCCGCATTTGCCGTAGCAACAGATAGTTTGTGTGCGTACTGAGTACTTAAACACGTTGCAAAAATGATAACTTCTTAACTATTTGAGTTATCCACTTGATTTTTATGTTCTGTACCAAAGGTACACAGAGTGTATTAAGTTTCTGCAAAAGAATGTAACTTGCCACTGCAGGTACAGTGAATATTACAGTCGGGAGTGAACAACTTTTTACTTTTTATCAGAGATTAAAACCGTAACCGAAACCGTAACCCGCAACCGCTAAAAACACTTTAAAATTTGAAACCGAAACCGTAACCGTAACCTGAAAAAAATTATTTCTTATAACCGTAACCGTATAACCTTTATTTACAAAACCGGTTATCAGTACCGTAACCGAAACAAATATATGGGGTAATTTCGGTTTTTCCTCTACTAGTACAATGAACATTTTACATACATATGAGTTTATTCACTAAAGTTGGCTGCTTATTTATTTTGCGCCGTACTGTTGCTAATGGGCTGGCATAACTACGAAGTGCCCGGAAAGTATCTTATATACATTGGTGCTAAACAGTTATATTGCATAGAAGCTAGGTACTCAGACGCTGGAAATTTTGTCGGAACGGAAATTTTTTGATAATTTCCAGAGCCGCTCCGACAATTTAGTGCAACAACTTTCGGATGCATTTTGTGTGGGGCTGGAGGTATTTATAAGCAGTGTTCTTTATTTTGGACTGTGGGAACTTAACTTGACCACTGAAACATACTGCTATAACGACAACCCAAAACGCATCGGAAGATTAGAATTAGCACATTAAACTAGAGGTATTATTCCTAGCCACAGCCAGCTCCTTGGACCGGAGGCGGAAATGTTTGTAAAATAAATGTGTAATGGAAGTGTGTTGCTGATTTTTTTTTTTTAGCAAAGTAACATTAAATTTGTGTTTAATTTCAAGACGGGCGTCGTTTTTCAATTCCCTATCACAAGTGCGAAGGCCATTGCCAGATGTGGCTTATGCTTAGCACTCTGTCTAACTCTGTCTCACTTTGTCGTATTCGTGCTCATGGTGAAATTATTGGCCCTCAGTAGTGGCTGACGGCTTTCCCTTGTTAAGTGCACATGGTGCGTGCTTAGTTAAACGAAAAGGAACATGTTTGATTGTTAGAAAGATTACACACTCACTCGCACTTGCACACTCGAATAATGGACAACATTAATTGGATTGAATCACTGGGAAATAAGCCCTAATTTAAGTTTGAAGGAAATTTGCACGCCTCGCAGGACTCGCTTGGACAGTCAAACTCTAAATGCTCGTATGATATTTAGATGTAATTTTACAATAACGATTAAGATGTCATTTCTGAGAATAAATCTTTTTTTCATGAAGGCACATAGCGAAAAATTGTATATTCGTTGCCCAATGTATATTTATCTAATTAGTTAAACTTAACTCGATACTTTTGCGAATGAAGAAGTTTTAGATATTTTAGTTAAAACTTGTACAGGCGAATATAATGGTGAAAATTCTGTATAAGAAATTTGAACTAAGTGCATTTACTGAAAAAATGAGATTCCAAATGGGGCAAGATTTGTCAGAGTAATATTTTATACTAATAACCGTAACCGTAACCGAAACCTAAACCAGAATAAGGCTAATAACCGTAACCCTAACCGTAACCCATATCTCACAACCGTAATATAACCGTAAGCGGAAAAAAGCGATCGGTCAAAACAGTAACCGTAACCCAAACCGTTATTCGTTTCGGTTTTAATCTCTGCTTTTTATAGGTACTGAGTATCGACTACCAAGAACCCAGCACTTAGTATCGAGTACTGAGAATCGAGTGCTAAGTATCAAGTTCTAAGAGTCCAGTACTGAGTAAGTACTCAGTATCGAATACTGAGTACCGAATACTGAATATCGAGTACTAAGAATCGACTACTGAGTATCGAGTTCTGAGACTACTGTGTGCAGAATACTGAATATCAAGTACTGAGTATCGAGAACTGAGTAATGAGTACAGAGTATCGAGAACTGAGTATCGAGTATTGACTATACTGAGTTTCGATTACTGAGTATCAAATAGTGATTATCGAGAATTGAGTATTGAATACTGAGTATTAGGTACTGAGTATCAACTACGGAGAACTGAGCACTTAGTATCGAGTACTAAGAATCAAGTACTAAGTATCGAGTTCTGAGAGTCGAGTACTGAGTAAGTACTTAGTATCGTCTACTAAGAACCGAATACTGAATATCGAGTACTTAGAATTGAGTACTGAGTATGGAGTTCCGAGAGTCTAGTTCCCACAGAAGGAAGCATCTCCGACCACATAAAGTTTATATAGCCATGTCCGACCGTCCGTCCGTCTGTTTCTATGCTATCTCCTCCGTCAGTTTTAAAGCTATCGTAACCCCCTTATTTATAGGTTTTCTATGCTTTCACATAACTCCACCAAGATAAATGAATATAGGACAACCCAGCCAGCATTTCAAGAAATTTTTGATCATATTTGAGTCTTTTTCGACTCCTCTTACTGATTAAAATAGTCACAAGTGCGAAATGACTCTTTCGTCGGGAGAAACTGGTACCCTAGCTTGGACTCCTCTGAAAGAGTCGTTTGTTACTGTTCCGAAAGAGTCTTTTTATGACTCTTCTTAACTCTCATTTTTGACTCGCCCTTCCAAATCATTTTCGAGTCGTATTACCCATCAGTTCCGACTCGAGACCAAAAACAGGCGTTATTCAATCACTCGCGTGATCAATTTTCGATTGCGTTTTGTTAGTCTTATTTCACTTAATCACATTTTTAGCATATGCACGATTCTATTTTTGGCACTTCTTTTAATCACCAATTCTCATTTTAATCAGCAAGGCGACTCGAAGAAGATTCCTCAAAGTGATTTTTGTAAAAACGATCTTCCAAAAGCTGTCTGGGAGGTCTGAAAAAAAAATCTTAGTATGAAAAACTTTTTTATACTCTGTACCGAAGGTACATAGGTATTAAGTTTGAGCAAAAGTATGTAACAGGGAGAAGGAATCATTTCATTTTTTAATTTTTGCCGCGATCATCAACAGTCGAGTCGATATAGCCATGTCCGTCGCCCGCCCGTCTGTCCGTCCGTCGTCTGTCCGTCCGCTGTCCGTCCATGAACAAATAGATCCAATGTAGAATAGAGGTTTGACATGTATGGTACAAATGCTTCTTATACTTGCACGCAGATCAGTTTTTTTTAATTTTTGCCGCCACCCCCTCCCACCCGTTCTAAACCAACTCGACAATGTTAGAAAAAAAGATGAACAGGAAACAAAGGAGAGAGAGAAACTAGAGATAACGAGCAGCAGCACTGCATTCGCTCCTACTCTAGGTACAGAGTATTTTATAGGCGGGTTGACCGACTTTTTACTTGTTTTTCAATGCTATCGCTTCCAAACTAATGACTAAATATAAAGATTGGAACGATCGGTTGAAAAAATATTTTTAAATAATTTCCCTCTATTTTTTTCCTTAAAATCTACAAACGTCAAAGATTTTTGAACTTTAAGTTCGTAATTAAATCGGTAAACCCAGCTTTTAAATTTTTTGATCAATATTTACGATTCTTAAGGGGGTATTCTCCATGTCGAGGCTGTTTTTGGACGGTCTTAAAAAAAATGTTATCTGAAAACGCAAAGAGTTTTACCAACTCTGTTTTTTGTATTATGTTACAAACAGATTAGAGTAAACAAAAAAAATTTTACTGCTTCGATACGAGGGCTGTTCAAAAAGTTCTCAGCCGTCAAAGTGGGTGTCCACAAAAAAAGGTATAGTGCTGGCGGCCATGATTCCACGTCTCCAAATTGTGTGAAATGAAAACTAAAAACGGGGTTATAATCAGTATAGATGTCATTCTGGTCTGAGCCTCGAAAAAAATTTTGTGATTTTTTTTTGACAAAATGGAGGCCATTGAAAAATGAAAATTCGATTTGGGACTTTTTGAGTTTAGGGTAACAAAAAAAATAGCAAACAAATTTTGAAAATAATGATTGAGGGTCAGACCAGAATGGTGACAATTCTGCGTCGATTTCATTTTGAATCATCAAAATCGGTTCAGTGTAACTGGAGATATCATGGCCGCCAGTTCAAAAAAACGTGGTTTCGAGATAAATGCGTTTAAAGTCTGAAGAAAGACCAGCTTTAAAAGGTCCTTTACTTGCTAAACCTTTTAATCAGTAGACAGGAATACGCATTCGGTACACCCACAGACATATGTGAGCGTGTGTAAATAACAAAAAACTTTCCAAATGACAGGAACCTTTTGTCGATCTTTACAGACTGTTCGATGCACCTGACTGATAAATCAATACCTTTTTGCTATTCATTCAATTTGATTTTTGATTTTGGTGCCGACAAATCTGCGAACGTGTCTCACATGCCAAAAAGAGGATGCCACATTTAGAATGTGGATGGCGCTCATTATTCGGCAGCCAGACAGGGACGGAGCACTTTCTATGGCCGAAGTCTGCCAAACTGCTCATTATCTAATTGCGATGAGTTCCGTTCCAAGCGCCGGACGTGGATGCCTCTTCAAAGTGTGACAACGATAAATTGGAGAATTCTCGTATCATTCGCGATATTCGGCATTTTTTTCCCTTCGTGCATACAAACGGGCCTCAATGAGTACGGGATGAGTAGATTGTTTTTTGTTTTCTGGCGCAGTCAATGGCACATTTTGTCCAGTCATCGTGGTTTAGGACTTTTCTTTAACTTTCGTATGGTGTCGCCCCACACCTGATATACTTTCTGTGCGTACTTATGGATGAGAGCGAGCCCACTTTAATGGCGAAATGATTGGCCATGATAGCTAAATTTAATCAATTTAGGCTGAAAATTAAATGTTTATTGTGTTGATGTGTGGGTTGTGATGACCTTTATTCAACTAACTAATCAGTTGGTTATTTGGCGAGCTTTTTATTTTTGCGCATGAGATGGGGATATCAACCACGTATACCACTTTTTCCATACAGCGAGCAACGGTCAAATTTGGTGATCGAATTTTATAAAAAAGGCTGAAGCCTTATGAGTCATGGACGGGCTTGACTTACTCATTCCAGCTGCTCGCTTTCATTTCAATTGATATCAACAGTTTTATTAAATTTTCCACTATCAGCTGAATGATTTTTTGTTGATTTCAATTCAAACGAAATTTAAATCAATTTCATTTCATTGGTTTTTGATTGATTTGAATTTAATTATAAATTATTTTTTTGTTTTTTAAAACATTTTTCAAACAATTTCAATTTCAATGATAATTTAATTGCCCTGCAATTTTATTCAATTTGATTCAACTTTGGTGGAATTTTTTTTCAGTTTGTTTTTTTTTCTAGTTTTTATATTACGAGGTTTGTGCGCGGGCTACGTATATCCGATTATTGATACTCATGTCCCTTACTTGTGCTGATAAAGCAGCTAATTTTGACTTTTTTTTTTGTTCCCAAAACTAAAAAGGCCCATGAAAGGATGACAAAGAAGCATAATCATTAGAAAAAGTTGTAAATCAGCTGAATGTATGAATATAACGTAATAAACTGAATGCACAAAATTTATTAAGTTTTTTAGTTCACTAGCAATGACCCGTCGCGCTTCGCTGCGCCTTCAACAGTATAGAACCCATCCTTCCCATCCACATCCCACCCACTTTTCACCCAATTCCCACCCACTTCCCGCCCACATTCCACCCACTTCCAATCCACTTACCACCCACACTCCACCCACTTGCCACCCACATACCACCCACTTCCCACCTACATCACATCCCTCCCAAATCCCACCCACATACCACCCAATTCCCGCCCACATACCACCCACTTCCCATCCACTTACCACCCACATTCCACCCACTTGTTACCCACTTGCCACCCACATTCCACCCACTTCCCGCCCACTTCCAAAACAACTTACCACCCACATCCCACCCACATCCCATCCACTTCCCAACCACTTCCCAGTGGGCATCCCGGCGGTATTTCCAACATCGGAAAATGAAAACACAAATAAATTCTTATTTTGACCTTACAAATCGAGTTTCAAGTCAATCGGGTGAAAAATAGTATTTTCCATGCAGAACTTTCCGCGATTTTTCCCGCATGGGGGCGGATTTTCCAACATTGAAAAATCACATTTCAAATTATTTCGTATTCTACCCTTACAAACCGAGTTTCAAGCCAATCGGATAAAAAATATTTTATTTCATGCTGACCTTTCCGGGAATTTTCCGACCGTTGAGTCAAATTTTCCAACATCGGAAAATCACATTTCAAATTATTTCGTATTCTGTCCTTACAAAACCGAGTTGCAAGCCAATCGGATGAAAAATAGTTTTCTGCATGCAGAATTTTCCGGTCATTTTCCTCGTGGGCGGATTTTCCGAAATCGGGAAAACAAGTGTCGAATCATTTCGCGTGATATGCTTACAAACAAAGTTTTAAGTCAATCGGATGAAAACTAAAATTGTATTATTTATCCCATACAAACTTTTCCGACGTTTTTCCGACTTTTCCGGGTGGAATTTTCCAAATTTTCTTTCTTAGTGCGCGCCTGCATCTAAAACCTGTAGAATAAGCCATTTAGGCTGTGGGTGTGGTTGATGATATGTCTGTCACTATGTCAGTCGGGCGTACAGATTTATATGTATATGTATATAGATTAGGATAACTAGGATATTAGGATAACGTGTTTAAAGGAAATGTCACGACGCAGAGTGTAAAATTTTGCCAATCTTTTAAGATCAATGAGCTTTTAGAAGTACATTTGAAATGCATGCAAAATTGCATCGGACAACGAGCAACAGTATAGAAAGTTTAGTCTTTTCAATTGGATCGTGTGGTCACTGTGAGCCATCGAACTTATTTTTTCCATAATTGTTGGAGCATTATTGATTTTTAGCGCTATAAAGAGACTTTATAAGTGGCATACAACATTTTTATTATACCCGTTACTCGTAGAGTAAAAAGGGTATACTAAAGTCGTGCAAATGTATGTAACAGGCAGAAGGAATCATTTCCAAAACATATAAAATATATATATTCTTAATCAGCATCAACAGCCGAGTCGATATAGCCTTGTCCGTCTGTCCGTCCGTCCGTCCGTCCGTCTGTCTGTCTGTATGAACACCTAGATCTCAGAGATGGTAAGAGATAGAGGTTTGACATGTATGGGACAAATGCTTCTTTTATCTGCACGCAGATCAAGTTTGTTTCAAATTTCGGCCACGCCCCCTCCCGCCCCCGCAACTTTATATCTCCTACAGTTTTAAACATTGACGATTCGTACCTTCTAGAGATAGTTAGTAATTAGCTAAATGAATCGATTTGCCGAAGAAATGATAAAGATCGGATGAACGGTTCTCAAGTTATGAGCAAAAAAGTGAACCACAGCCCCCGCTACCACCCCTCCCACCCTAAAATAATTTTGCATACTTTTCGGATGGTCACACTAAGGAACGCGGGAACACTGTTAAACATGTTTTTTCATGAGTAACGGGTATATCGAAGTCGGTTAGAGCCGACTTTAACTTAAGGTCTCGTTAGTACTGAGGGGGGTCCTCGTAATAAATTTGAGTAGAGCTGGGATCTCTAGCCCGGATGTCTCCGAGAGGTTGAGTAGCAGAGGTTGACCAAGTGTCCTGAGTCTCCTTCTACTCAAGGCGGGGCAATGGCACGGAAGGTGTTGTACCGATTCCTCCTCTTCTTCGCGTCCACAACTTCTGCAGAAGTCATGGTAAGTGACGCCTAGGCGTGCTGCGTGTCTGCCAATAAGACAGTAACCCGTGAGGGTCCCCACCAGAAGTGATACGTGATCCCTTCTGTGACGTAAAAGTGTGTTAGTACGTTTTTGATCTAATGTTGGCCACGTAAGCCTCGCTACTGCACAGGAAGAAAGGTTTTTCCACCGATTCGTAGCGAGACGAAGTGTTTCAGCTTTAGTGTGAAGCTTGTACGTTTCCATAGGCATACCTATAGTGCTCCTCTCTGAAAGGAGCTCGATGGTGGTTCCTATTCCGTTACCTTCTATGTTGCGGTGTCCAGGTACCCATATAAGGTGTATACTAAAATGTGCGATCTCGTTGAGAGATAGCCGACATTTAGTAAGTGTTTTAGCATTGTTTGTATGAGAGTCAAGTGCCTTAAGGGCTGCTTGACTGTCTGAGTATATAAATACGTCGGCTTCTTTGACCGTGAGTGTGCTAAGGTAGGTGGCGGCTTCCTTGATGGCTAGCACTTCACTTGGTACACACTGCAGTGGTCGGGAAGGCGGAACGACAAGTTTAAATCTAGTTTCGGGGGAGAAAACGCTTCCTCCTACTTTTTCGTCGAGTTTAAAGCCATCAGTGTAGATGTTAATGGCGTTGGCTCTGCTGTGGGGGAGGATTTCCCACACATGGCGACTTGGGATCTAGACGTCGTATAGTTTGTCGAACGTCGTTTGTGGTATACAGTAGTCTTTAGTTAATGGTATACTCGTTTGGTCTTCGAGTATGGTAGAGTGTCCCGAATTGCCCCTGTTCCAGGCATCAGACTCTCTTAGTCTTAAGGCTGTTGTGGTAGCCAGTTGCTTTGCTACAAGGTCTAGCGGTAGAAGATGAAGAATAGTATTAAGCGCTTCCGTCGGTGTCGTTCGGAGAGCGCCACTAATACATATCTCCGCACTTCTTTGTACTTTGTGGAGGTTGTTCAGGACTGATTGTTTCCCGAGTGCTGGCCACCATACTAGTGATCCGTACAGTAATATGGGACGAACGACGGCTGTGTATAGCCAGTGTACTATGGAGGGGGAAAACCCCATTTGCGGCCTATTGCCTTTTTGCACGAGTATAAAGCGATGGTTGCCTTCTTTATGCGTTCGTTTATATTGTTTTTCCAGAGTAGTTTTTTAGCCAGAATGACACCCAAGTATTTGGCATTGTCACCAAATGCAATATTTACTCCGTTAATTTTAGGAGGAATCAGCTCGGGAATTTTGTACCTTCTGGTGAAAAGAACTAATTCCGTCTTGGCTGGGCTTTCGCCTAAGCCACACGATTTAGTCCACTGAGCGAGTGTTGTCAGTGCAATCTGCATAAGGTCACACAGAGTTTGAGGAAAAATTCCACATTTGAAGATGGCAATATCATCCGCATGCGCCACCACTACGTGTCCCTCCGCTTCCATAAGTCGCAGCAGTTGGTTAACTGTTACAACCCACAGCAGCGGAGAACACCAAAATCTGTGGTTCATGACATTGTGACGGAGCATTTGAACATGCGCAAGGTGTGCGCGAAGATGGTCCCAAAAGTGTCTTGTGAACAGCTAACTGACCAAGGCCGGCATCCCAACGCTTCCACAGCCGCATTACAACCCAGATGTGGCCCCCCCAGGATTCTGGCCTGAAAAGGCCGATTGAATGGCAAGCATTTTGAGACGACAGAACCGCTGCCCTTTAGAATGTTCAGGAGAATGCCTTCTGTGACGCCTTCAATGCTGGGAAATCGCGCTGGCAGCGCAGCATCGATGCAGAAGGAGCCTATTTTGAAAGTTTTTACAGATTTGTAACTATTTTTTTAAATCAACTCAGTCCTATTACTTGCTGAAGTGGTCTGTGAAAAAAGGGAGCAGAAGATGTACTAGATCATATATTTGAAACGCTAAGCTGGGCGTAGCCCTTTGGGGCTGTATAGTGAAATTTACGTTTGCATGTTTTAAAACCGTTGACAAATCATCCCTAAAATCTACATCGATCTGGCAACTCTATGGTCTACTAGCATATAACCCGTCGCGCTTCGCTGCGCCTCCAACAGTAAAGAATCAATAAAATATTTAGTTTAATGTTGATCGTAAAGAGTCAAATATTTAACGAATTTGAAAATATTTTTTAATAAATCAAAAAAAAAAAAAAGTTCTGTTGAGGAAATGTTTTTAGTACGAATGATTTCATTCAGTCAATGTCTTATCGACTTTATGTATATAGAAAGTAATTTAACCTAAAATTCGTATCAAACGTATCTAAGGGAATTTATTAAAATACCCAAGTTTACAAGTATCATTGTCTAAAGGCAAGTGAATTACGTGTTAAAAGTCGTCAGTGAATTGAACCGAAGCGGGTTTGTTTGTGGTTACCGTTTGGTTCGGTTCAGAATCGGCTTGCATCCCTGATCCCAGTTTGAACTTCTTGAAAAGTGGAAACCGATTTAGATTAGAATTGGATCCTAAATCAAAAGGCTTAAGAAACATATTAAAAACTTTCAACGCAATAGGGGTATTCCCCTTGTAGTGATTTTGACCAAAGAACCTACAGAAAATGAAAAAACAACACATAATTTACCCCCACAACTGTAAGCTAGTTTTAATACAATTCCTATTCAACTACCCTTACCCCTGATCTCCCAATCCATCATCATTTCGATGATCCTCATCACACTTTAAAATCACATTAATTTAACAATTTTTTCAACCGCTTCAATATTTATGGTCATCGTTTTCTTTGCTGCTTTTTGTTGTATTCCAATCACAGTCTTAAATGCGGTGGACGTGCCATCAGCATTTCACGTCAGAGCCATCGAAATGGTGGAAATTTTTCGGCATAAGCACCTGACGAGATGAAGACAAGATCTTTCTCTTTTGCGTCAGACATGGCATAGATCCAAAAAAAAAAAAAAAACAACGATTTATCGCGTGACTGTGGAAATAAGCGGCAACCTTCGTACGCCTTCGCTCAATCATCGTATGCCAAAATTTTTGGTTTTTACCCACGTGAGCGTCCCCAACACCACCCCCCCTTAAGACTCATGAATCACATGCAAAATTAGCTTAGCTTATTGACAGTTTTGATTAGCGTCAATAAAAATGGAAAAACAAGTTGCTACCATTTCATCATAAATAGTGCAAGTGCAATAATGGACGGCGTGAGAGCGTCAAGTCTTATCAAATTGCAAACAGCTGATTGCAAAGGGGCGGCAAGGTGTTTACAGCAAAATGATTGTTGATATTCTGCACAAGTGCACAATGCGAGCAAATGGCCTGTTGCCGACTGGCCGTAATGTGATGGCGTTTCTCTTTCAAAAGAGAGAGCGAGAGAGCTTTGCTTATCAGCAGAACAAACAGGTTCAATGAAACTTGGCACAGTTGGTTGTGCTGGATGACTTGGATCTACCACAGATAAAGGCATATCTAGGCTGTAGCCATGCCATGCCACGCCTCTCTGCTTAAAGTCAGGCAGGTCAGTTATACATTTTGTTATTTTTTCTCATTTTGGGCTGTAGTCAAAGATTTGCTAATCAATGTTAATCAATAGAAGGAAATTTACCAGAGAATGTGGAAATCAAAAAAACACATCGATTACAAAATATATATAGAAACAGACGCAAATGGAAAGTGATAATGTAAGACAAATCTTGTAACTTCTGGAATTACATTTTTATAAAGAAATTTTGTTGAATTTGAATCTGATAGAAAATATGTATGGCAATTATTTTACCCACATTAACCAACTGTTCTTAGAATCTTCAATAATTTGGGCTTCTTGGGAAACGAATTCGGCAATCGCTTCTAAAATTTCATAGCTGTCAAATTTTCCCAGAACTGTTCAGCAAGAAAAAACCTAGAACCAAAAATTATGTATATTTATTCTACACTCAAAAAAAACAAGTAAGTAGGAAAGTCGACTGTAACATACTCTGTACCGAGTAGCAGCTTGAAGCAGCGCAGCTGCTGCACTGCGGCAGCCAACTCTCTTTTGGTTATAACTTGAGTATCGTCTGCAACAGCAACAACTCAACAAAAGTGAAGTGTGCATTAAACATTGAACAAAAATTTTTAAGCAAATGTACAAGCCGAGTTCTTTAGAGTTCTTGCAAAATAGTTGTATTTATACATGGCTAACGCATTTACGGTCTCGAGCTGCTGCCTCGGCGTTGAGGCGGTCTACCGCCTGAGCGCCATTCGGGTCTGTAGAGCGTTCAGGACCATATCAAACGAAGCAGCGCTAGTCATAGCAGGAATGATGCCGCTGCGTGAGCGGATACCAGGAATACCACACAATGTAGAGAGAGCGGCAGTTAGAAAGAAAGATCCCTATGAAGTGGCAGAGCTCTTGGGACTCATTCTCGAAAGGTCGCTGCAGGTCGAGAGGCCTCATGGGGAGGTGAATTTTTACCTCACCCAGATACTTAGCGGGCACGGATGCTTTAGAAGCTATCTCCACCGCTTCGGGCACGACAGCAGTCCCCAGTGCACTTGGTGTAGAGGAGGTACCCCAGAGGATGCATAACACGTCCTGTTTAATTGTAAAGGCTGGCACTCACAAGACATTGCAGGCGAGGAAGTTACCACATACACAACGACCGAAAAAAGGTTTTAAATAACTAAAATTACATCATGTCAGTCCCACCAAATGCTTTGCAATATTATAGTCGAAGCTCAACAACAACGGTCTTAACCTGTTCGCAGCGAACAAAACTATCATCCATTCATTAAAACGTCATATCAGAGTTCAAGGAGCTTCTTTACTCTTGCTTCTCTTCAGACCAATCCAACTTGTCAAAAAGAGACAGGCTGGCGGATTTACACTCGCACAGGCACACATGTCCAGTCAACTCGACGACATATCCACAGGCACACAAGTCCTGTTTTAGTCCGCCATCATGGTTTTCAGAAGGGGTGGTTGATGATGTATTTAAACGATTTAAGTATCAACTTGGACTTTGATCTTATAATATTAAACAAACATTTGCGAAACGTGCCAGCTGAGTGCTCCTCATGCAACATGGAAGAATGCGAGGACTTAGAACATTTTAAAGGCAGATGCCCAATCCTCAAAAACAGGGCTGCAAACCTTATAAAAATGGACAGAGGTTTACTCCGGGGTTCGAACCCGCGAAACTTTTTGGGTTCGGGTTCACGGAGCGGATTCAGAAGGTCGCTGAACCTAGGTTCGGGTTCGAGCCCGGGTTCAGGAGTAATTTTGTTCAGAAAACATGTAAATAAATTGAAAGAAACAAACGATTAAAGGCTTGATAATAAAATATTCGAGCTTGGATCATCGAACGTTTTGAGTATTAGAGAAAAAATTTAAGCTGCTTAAGATTCTTATTGTCCGCATAGGAAATCACAGTGGTTAGAGCGAGCCGGAAATATTCCCAAATGCACTCAGAGAGCGTAAGTGAAAGCAAACAGCTGACTAATTTCTAACAGAAACGGAGTCGACTGCGCAACC
Source organism: Lordiphosa stackelbergi (assembly GCA_018904235.1). Lineage (NCBI taxonomy): Eukaryota > Metazoa > Arthropoda > Insecta > Diptera > Drosophilidae > Lordiphosa > Lordiphosa stackelbergi. The sequence continues at coordinate 44,494 of JAEIFU010002387.1, forward strand.
GTTCAGTCTATATATTCTAAATTTATGTTTGTTCACCACAAAGGAGTATGGTCGACTGTACAGCTTTCAAGAACCTAGCGGTTTTTAACATCGGCAGGCTTTGCCTATCTTCTGCAAGTTGTGAGAGACCATCTCATGCCAGCATTGCTATGACCGTTTGGTTAACGCACTGTATAAATTAATCATTAGTGTGTCTTCCAGCAATCTTTCATTATTACTGACTCTATAGCTGGATAAATCAGCTGTATAAGTAGAAAATGTGCGCTAGACTGATACTTGTGTTGCAGGAACAGCTAATACAACAATTTCTTTACAA
>JAEIFU010002388.1:0-44783 GCA_018904235.1 Lordiphosa stackelbergi
TTGTTTTTTCTATTTGATTTTATATTTAACGAAAAGAAATCACATATTTTAGTACGAAACTGTTCACAATTTTTTAATTTAAAAATAAAAAATGACCACCGTGCCTTTGTTACATAATAATTCTTAATATATCGCTGTCCATCGATGAAATTATTTTTAAAATTGTTGATGTGTATTTCTCTAATTTCTAATTTCTCTTTAATTAGTAAAGTATTTTCCATATAAAAATAATCAAATGAGGCAATAGGGGTTTAACCACCAAACCCCTCCCCTGCATACGCCACTGATGCAACCAATCCTCAAAGTTTTTTTACAATCGAATGAGCGGTATAATTTTGCAAAATTTCACGGTTTTTGGAACTTTTTTCGCCCAATATTTTAACTTAGAGACCATGGCGGGCGTCCAACCATTCTCCAAAGTTTCATCACAATCGGATGAACGGTTTAGGCAGGCATAACGGACAGACAGACAAACATTCATTTTTATATATATAGAAGATACATACATAGATTATAACAAGAAGACTAAGCTAACTTCGTCTCTCCCGAAGTTTTTAAAACCTTGAAAATGCTGGTTTTGAAATATCAAAGTTTAAAAACGCAAGCACTAAAATCAAAAATGTTTCTTACTTCCTAGCTATCGTTATCCAACCAAATTTTGAAAATCTTATCGAAGGAATATAGAATTAACAATCAGCGAGTTTAAGAACGAGCTTAAATCTAAAACGAGAGCGTAGGTTAAAGGCGGCTCTAACCGACTTCGATATAAACATGTTTAACAGTGTTCCTGCGTTCCTTAGTGTGACCATCCGAAAAGTATGCAACATTTTTTATAGGGTGGGAGGGGTGGTAGGGGTGGCTCATAACTTGAGAACCGTTCATACGATCTTTATCATTTCTTCGGCAAATCGATGCATTTTGCTTATTACTAACTAAAATTGTAGGAGATATAACGTTTTCCAAATTGCGAGGGCGGGCAAGGGCATGGCCAAAATTTGAATCAAACTTGATCTGCTGGCAGATAAAAGAATCATTTGTCCCAACATTTATACTCGCAATATCAATAATTCATATTTCAAATTCTCAATTCAGATCAGATAATAAATAGCAGAATTAAAAAATGTTTGCATACTTTTCGGCCGTCCCTGAATGACGAACTGCATGAGACTTATGTAGATCCTAACTTAGACAAGCGCTGAATCCATATGGTACAAGTGGAAAGCGAAACACTAAGCGAAAGCCAAGACTGAAATGTTTAGACCAGGTGCGACAAGACAGTTCCAAGCTTGGTGTGAGAAAAGAAGAAGAAGAAGTGCAGGGTGTCCCCTATAACATCTTCTCTTAAAGAAGTTCTTGAACCTACCATTTCAAAGTTAATGGCTACTCAGACCTAAACTCGTACCGGACCGCCTCTTTTTTGGTAAAACTAACGCTTAGAAAATCGAGGATTCGAAACATTTTCAGAATTATAGCAACAAAACATAGTCCCTCTCACATACCCACCGAGACTTGAAGAACCAAATCTGACAATCATGCTTGTCTAACCACAGTCTAGCCTAAAAATAAACTCCCCATAAAGAAAACCGTTCCTCTTTGCTCTGTCAACTAACCCAGTTTTATTGTATTTATTTCAGTGTAGAAAACAGAGGTGTGCACTTATCAACGGGCAGGTCAAAGCCAACCAAATCGAAGAGATGAATGTGAAGCGTGCCAGCTGCAAATGCTCGGCTAGGCAAACACATGCCAACGAATCCCCTACACTGCCTTGGTACAAGCCAACCAAGTAGAGCAGACAGCAGTTGCGTCAGCGGAAACCTCTGCAACCACCACAAAACGGAAAGGGAAGAAGGGTCGCCGGCCGGGCAGACAGGGTAAACGAAGACACAGCCTGCAGTTAGAGAGCAGCAGATTGCCAGGGGTTGCAATAATATCCTGCTTGTATCCTGTTGCCTTCCCGCTTCAGCTGCCGCAGAGGCCGCTGCCAAGCAGCAGAAATTCAAACAGCTGCAACAATTTTTTGTTTTCCATTTCGAACCCCCTGGCCCGGCACATCCCCTAATAAGAGTACTTGCTGCCGCCTGCGACTATCTCTGGTTCCTGTCGCTGTCCTTTTGGGGTTGCTGCGCCTGCGCTGGGGTGCATTTCGTTTCAGTCGTTGCGATCGCCAGGTGAACGAAGGTTGTGCCGCGGACCAAACGAAAAAACCTATCCAAAATCATTGTGTCATGTCGGGAAAATTGATCATGAAGCGTAAGCGTGCGGATCAGCAAAGAAGCCAGCAGGCTGAGGAGGAGCAGCAGCAAGAGCAGCCTCAAGCAGAGGCAGATCACAAGCGTCATCGTCTGGATTCCAGGCCCATAACCCCGCCGGCAGAGGAGGAGCCAAATGTCGCTGGTCCAGCCGAAGAAGCTCCCAATAGCATACTTCTTGAAGCTCTGCAGAAGATCATGGAACTACAATCGGAACTGGCTGCATTTGAACAGGATTTAAATGAACGCGAGGAGGAGGAGGCACGTCTAGATGCCGAAGTGGCAGACAATTTTATGCCCCCCACATCTGCCCCTGCTCCTGCCCAGCGCAGTCAGGCCGAAGCTTTGGGTTTCGCCATGTGCGCACGTGAAACTTTGCTTTTCCTACAAAGCGAGGGCATCTCCACCGAATCCGTGCTGTACAAAACGCTGCTGGGCAAGCTGGCAGGACAAAGTGATGGTCTACTGCAGGCTTAGGGTTCTGGGTGGATATGGGTTAACAAAACTTGTGGTTATTCTAGTCAGTTTGCTGCGATCTCATTGCAAGTAAAACGAAATGAGTTCAAACGAGCTACACCCAGGGGACTTACATGGAGTATGGTTGTATGTCTAGTCCCAAACAGTGTAAAGTTTTGAACTTAAACTAATCTTAAGTGGTTTACTCTAGTCAATTATTGTAAAGCAATATAAAATTAGTATTTAAGCAAATATATTTTAATAAAAAAATTATCACAAAGTTTAGTAGCAAAAAAGCTTTTTATTTTCTGTTTGTCCTTAAGGAAATTAATTTTATTGAGTGTTAGAGTTTAAATCATTTCATTCAGCTTTTTAATTTGAGTTTGTTCAATTATTGAGTCACTTTTTTAATCCGCTTTATACATCAGCTAATTTCCCACCATTTACAAAACCAAAAATCTTCCGCAACCGAATTCGAACCGATTGGCTGAAACTGACCAAAAAAGCTAAAATATGTCACAAAATTTAACTTTTTCTAAGCGTTAAAAATGCAGTTTTTCTGAAGCTTCGAAATCACGAAAAACAGAAGAAGGGTGCTCTAAGGGTAAGCAACATAGCTTGAGTAAATGTCCACCGAATTTAAAAGCATTACAGTTCCGCAAAAATTCTAACTACAACTAAAGATCGGTCATTCATACTTTCAAGACGAATCTCATTCAAATCTGGGATAAATTGGTATAGTTATCAGGGTTGCAAATCAGTTTTGAACTGAGCCGGTTCGAACACAAAAGCAAGTTCTGTCCATTAAAGTGGGAATTGGTGGTCTTCTCGGTTTTCGGCTTTTATTGACACACTATTTACACGGGTTTCTACGTAGACAATACGGTATACTGTTTATTAATCAATACTGTCTGTCACTTCTCTTTGCTGTTCTCCTCTGCTCGCGTCATCTATCCAGTGTCTCCGTCCATCCTATTGTCTCTGTCCTAAAATAGAGTGAGTGATTTAAAAGAACATTATATTCCCGACACGACAAAAGTTCTGTTCACTGCGTTCACGGTAGATAAACCATAAAACAGTCCCAAGTGTTTCTTTTCTTCATAATTATCGGTGATGTAGCTTCTTCTGAACTTTTCAAATTCTTCTAGACCAATTAGAAACAATTCACTATCACTACCTTACCTAGATGCACAACTGACTTTGCCCTGCACAACCGTTACCTGTACGTTTGTTACCTGCCCTCAGCAGAATTCTCTCTCTTTCTTCTCTTTAAAACCATCGCTTTATAGCACCTATTCTGTTAAAAAATTCTTTGTGGCAACGAGGACCCCCCCTATGAGCTTATAATGCGCTCTTTTGCAACAACAAACAAAAGCTAAGTAAGCGCGCTCTCGCACAGCCAAAATGAGCATGTGTGTTTTGACGACCCCTGTTTTATAGTATAAAGTATAAAGCAGAGCCGGCCACATATTAGCAACCGCGGGCCGAAATCGCTACGTGAGCCGATCTCTCTCTGACACTCAGTAAAGCAAGGTTTCGGAAAGCAATCGGTGTGAATTGATTACTAACTTCGGCTCCCGGTGGCTATGACCTGCTTTATACCAGTACCTCGAGTTATTCCCACTAGCGTTGGTCAAGAAGAGCGAGTGAGAGTATTGGTGTGCAAAAATAAAGCGCAGTGAACTAGCTTCGACCAATAAGTATTGGAGATAAGATTTACGCTGCCTTTCCATTTTAAGTGCCCATTGAGATACTTATAGTGCCCATAGGAAATCACAGTGGTTAGAGCTAGACGGACATATTCTGAAATGCACTCAGAGAGCGTAAGTGAGAGCGAACAGCTGAATAATTTCTGACAGAAGCGGTGTCGATTGAGCAATCGTTCAGTCTAGATATCTTAGTCGGTGCCACAGATGAGAGAAGTATAGATAGCACCTTTGCTTAGTGCCTCATCGCTGTCAGCTGCGCTGCTATGGCGCTCAGCAAACTTGCAGTCTAGATATTAGATGGTCGTTGTCAGTGCGAACGATAGCAAGCAACTGAAGAGATGTTTGCTCTCTTGGCCTCATGTTCGGCATGCGTTTGGCTCGTGTATGTGTAAATAGCAAAATGTTTTGGGCCTGTGGGGGCAAGAAGAGACCAACGCTGATTTGAACAGACACGAGCCGATCTTATGAATGTGTGAGTCGGTGAGTGTACTCAAGCAAGTAAATCGGCTGAAGGCTTTCGTGTTCGACAAAATAAGCATATTTGTGTGTCCTTTCCTTTTGGTCGGCCCTGCTTTACACTTATCTCCGTAAGAGTCTCTGTTGTTGTTGTCGATTTTTTAGTAGATCATAGGTCGGTAAAACCGTACGCATTAAATATATTTGGACTTTGAGCAGTCGGTTACAAATCAATTTATTTTTGTCATCTAATCTAGTAGCCGTGCATATTTGCTGCACTTCATACCAAGAGATTTCTGGAACACACTCGAATAAGACGAGCTTTCATAATAGCGCTTGGAGAGTAAAAAATTCAATATTAGCCAATTGAATCTGAAATAGAGCAAAAATAAAACCCCACCACCCCCATCCACCAAAACTTCGACTATTCTACAATACTCCAGCAAATTAACAATCACAACCTTGGGTCCGTTTCTTTTTAACCGATCTCTGAGCCAATGTTTCCCACCATCCTTCCTCAGCAGAGTCCCCTACAACCATTATAAAACATTTTCCTTACATTTTAAACATATTTAGTTTATTTTATTTTGTTATTAAATTTTACATATGAATAATTAATGAGAATATCTCAATCGCAATATATTATTATTATTTGTAAGTATATTTGTTTTTTTTTTATTGTTGTTAGGGCGGGGGCGGGCATTTGTTCAAGTTTATTTGAATTTGATTAAACTTTGTTACATGTATTCCGTTTTTTAGTTGTTTATAATTTGTAGAATAACAACAATAATAATAATTTTTAATAAATTTGCGTTTGCATTACTGACATTGTACTTAGAAACTAAATTTTAATTGTTTACAACAATTCAAAAACGTACGTTATTTGTTTTCTATTGTAATTTTTGTTCTTTTTTTTTGGACAAGATACAATTTTATTTGCGTTCTTATGGTACTAAAAATAGATCAGTATTGTGTATATTGGTTCGCCACAATGAGAATATCTCAATAATTTAAGTAGTAGAGGGGAAATTATCTTACAGATAACTTGCAAACATTTGGCACTCTTCTTACAACTAAATCTCGTTTTCGAAAGAACAAAAGTGGTTAAATTATAAGTAAAATTAAATATATTTGAGCTTTGTTATTAATATTAATAATTGAGTATTCAAAATATAAAATACAGATCGGTACAAAGTAATGGACACAAATATATATTTGAAAAACGACACTAAGAAATAATGTAAAAATGAGGCCAAAACTGATTGTGATACTTTGAAAACTCTATTTATATATGGTATGTTTTAATCTTGTTAAATTTAAGACTTTTGGCTTAAGCATTCTAGACGCTTTTTATGTAAGAATGTTAGAATCAGACGTCCGGGACGAACAACAAAAGTTAGCATGTCTGACCCCGTAAAATATACAAATTCTTTATCTACTCTTGGTCTGACTGTATGACCTCTCGAGCTAATTTTGAACCAGAACCCTTCTCTTGTCGTGTGTAGTTTTGTAATTTTATAAAGTCAAAATGGTCTCAACATTAAAAGATTCTATGGACCAAAGGGTGCGTCTACACTGACACATAATAGTCTAGTTCGAAAAGTGTAGTCGCAGCTTAAAGGTCAAACCAAAACCTTAGTTTTGAAAAGATAAGAAACCAGTCCGCGAGAACCGAACCTTCGAATACAACCTTCTGTATTTATTCTGAATTCGGAAAGACGCCGAGGTACAATTAAGATCATTTTCAAGGTCAAATCAGGGAAATTGTTCAGCAATTAAGTTCTGGGAGTAGAATAAGCCAAGATGAGCTAACAGACGGACACGAAACGAAAGGTGCGAGTCACCAAATCAGCTTTTTTAAAGAGAACTTCGAAGAATACCAAAAAGGAAAAGGTATTGACCTATACTTAACCAGAGATCCATGAATTGACTCAAATACTTTTCTGTGAAACCAAACTAATTGATATTCTGAGCCCGCTAAGAGACCTAACACTGTATAAGGACCACTACTTATATTTCAAGACTCTTCCGATTGGCCACTTTTATTTTAAAGTTTGACCTTTTTTAGTACTATCTTACTCAGCACATTTTATTGCATGGTGGCAACTACTATTTGGAATGGATTTGGGCATTTCCACGATTTTTTGACGAAGGTGAAAAATACATTTGTAGCAGGAACTGGTAAAACACACATGCTCATTTTGATGATATTTAAGATCACTTTAACATTAAATAATAACCAGTCTAAATGAATTACACAAATCTAGAAACTGAGGCTTAAAATCCATAATACCTCGGTGGAAGTCAAAAATAGGAAAAAGGTTGCGAGTGCCAGTCAATTTTCTTCTTTCTTAAAACAATCGGTTATGGTGAAATGGAATCGATATTATCGAAAATATGAATCAATCCTTAAGCTGCCTTTACACTTTTCACATATCTCTAAAATAGTCGTTTGTCAAAATTCTCTTTCTAGAACCTGTCCTATTTTATTAAAAAAAGGCTACATTTTCTAAATAGAGATATTTGCTTTGCTTTTACATTATCTTCAGAGATTCACTTCAGAGATACATATATGAAAAGTAGGGTTGTCGAAATATCGATATCGAATAACTTTTGACGATATTTTTATGAATACTTTTTTTTGGTTTTTGACAAAAATGAAGGTTTTTAGGGCATTCTCTTGGATATTAGTAATGTCAGTAATACTAGTAATATCCAAGAGAATGCCTTCAGAAAACCTCCCTTTTTGTGGCCGAATCTTATAAAAATACACACCAAAATATATTCAACAAGTATTCGATATAGATATTTCGACATCCCTAATGAAAAGTGTAAAGACAGCTTTACTATTGAAAGTTGGTGACATGACAAAAACGCCCACGGATAAAAGGCCCATATCAAAAGTAATCGTAGTATGTATCGAAATTAAATTTATATATGTTATGGGCCTTATGTCCACATTATATTCAGACATAAGGCCCACATTCGTCCGACTTTTTGCCCAGTTTAATAAAAACTCTGAAATTACAGCCAAAAATATGGCGCTTTAATTTGAAAACGAACAGCTAGTTCGACTGCAAGAGACAGTTAGTCTCTTGCATTTCAGCGGCCTGAAATGGACAGAATGCTTGGAATAGCACAGAGGAAGACTTTTCCCGGGCTGCGCGCGAGACCCTCAAGTACAAGATAATCTCAAAACCCAAGGAAAAGGTTGACTACGAAACGGTGTTCAAGCACTGCAACGTAAAGTTCAGTATCCAGCCTTTTTGGCATGGCTGGACTTAGATGTGACTGCGCTACCAGCGCAAGTTGAAAAGTAATGGTCCAGACATAGTTGTGCTTTGGATTCTTCAGCCATTTCGATCTTACCAACAAAGCGCTCCCAGTTACAAAACTAGAAACTTTAACTGGTACAGACCATCCGTTATGATCTACTCTTCGTAAAGAGGCATTGAACGTACTCTTTACTCAGATATCCCCAGCCGTTGCTGTTGTGGGAGGCGCTGTGGCCGAGGAGGTTATCAAAGTAGAGACTAAAATGGAGTCACCGCATCGCTACCTGTTCAGGCGATTAGAGTCAATTAATATTCAAATAAAGTTTCACTTTTCATTCATTTCCAAAAGACACCAATTTCGAATTTTATTTGTATTAACGGAAAGAAACCCGCCATTGACTGCAATAGGCCTCCCAGATAATTTGCTTTGTTTCTTTGTCAGTCAGATGTTGCAATAATGTTAAAGCCTTAAACGAAATCTAAACCAAATCTAAATTGTTTTGATGAATAACACTAATAAACAGCAGAGTGCAGACGCACTGCCAACCTACTATTAGTGCCTTTTCAACCCTGCTGCTGTGACCTTGGCTCAATTGAATTTCTATGTCCATTTTAAATGAGCAAAATTGTAAACACTCTGTGGAAAGCATAAATTTGTAAAATTTTATATTTAGCAATTATATTTGTAATAAATACGGACATTACACCCATGGGCTTTATGTCCGGTCAAAAGGCCCAGAAAAATTTGGAATTATATTTCAAAATTTTTGTATTTCAAAATTTTTATATGGGCCTTATGTCCGTGGGCGTTTGGTCATGTCAAATGTTTTTTAATTGAAAAATCGCATATTTCGCATTATTCAAGCCGTTAATTTAAAAACATAACTACAAACAACTCAAGTTTCCAGTTTAATTGATCTGCCCTTACACTTGTCATGGTATATCTCTATAGAGTTTTTCCTAAGATAGCGTCTTCATAAATAGTACTGTTTATCTTCAGAGAATTCTAACCACCGAGTCTTTAGAGATATTTGATTCGGGTCAGGGCATATCTTCTTCCAAAGCCAACATCTAGGTTCAGTTTTTTGGTATTGGCAAATGTTCAAAATGTAAGTTGGAATCTAAATTCTTCAAAGTTTTGTAAAAATGGAAACATTTACCAAATATGTCTGTATATAATTGTCTTTTACTCATTACTAAGTACATAAATCTGTATAATTATGTTATAATTTCAATTTTGCAAATGTGCATACATTTTTTATTGAGTATTTGAGTTTAGTTTCTTTAATATAGTACGAGTATTTATCATTTGTTTCTTTAGAATTGTTTAATTTGTGTTGTTATTAAAGTAATCATTTGCAGCATTTCACAATTTCTGAATAATCGCTTATATTTCTTTTTTTAAATTGTGTATATATATATTTTGTTATTTTAATGTTATTTTAGTTGTAAATTATCAATGAAATGTCAGAGTATTATCTTTTTATATATATATATATGTATATATATTCAATTGGTAGGTAGTTATTATTTTGTTTAATTCGCTTGTAAATATTTATTTATATTCTTGTATGTATATATATATAAATAAAATTACGATTTCAAATGTGTGTGCCCTCTGTATTTTGTTTATATATATTTAGTTGTTTAGTTTAAGTATGTCAATCTTATAGATTTGTGTTGTGTATTAGTTAATATACTTGTATGCATGTATGTATGTCAAAATATCCCCATACCCAACTTTAAGCTGAGTCGTCTTGATCGATTAACATTTATATTTCAGTTATTCAGGCTCTTTGAATATCTTAAAGATGCTTCTTTGTGTATATATACTGATAAAAAGTTGTCGGACAATTTCTCATCTGTCGTCTGTCCGTTCCAGCCAACGTAAAGTAAAATTGTTCAATTTGTAGATCCAGCTTCCAACGTTATCCTTGCACTCAAAAATATATATATATATATGTATATGTATATATGTAGGTATATGTATGTATGTATATATATAAGTATGCATGTCTTAAGGTTTTCAATTTGTAAATACGCCTTCTTTCCTACTTTCTTAAGCATTTAAGTGTACAAAGTATCTGTGATGTTGTTGTTGTTGTTGTTTTGGTTGTATCAAAAAAACTGCACTGGCAAGAACGGAAATGTACCAATATGCAGCGAAGGATTAGCAGGTCTGTAAAAGAATGTAAGTTTTGTATTTAGAGATAATGTCAATTGTTTGTGTTATTAAATGGGGGAAGTTGGTGAAAAGGAATGTGATGACTGTGGTTTCGTGAGATCTTTTCAGGGTATCAAACCGGAACCGTATACCGAAAAGAACCGATTAAAACTCGGAGCCAGAACCGATACTTTTAATTTTCTGCTTAATGGTATACGAGAACCAATATTTTTGGAACCGAAAAGACCGAATAGAAGTACCGGTACAGTTTCAGTTCTGAGTGCAACAACTAGACTGCAAAGCTGGCACTTAGTTTTTGAAGACAAAACTTTTGTATTGTGCTATAGAAAAACACGAGACCAGTCTCTTTGAAAATAATGCATCCTACAGGGTGGTCCATCTAGTGTTTGGAATTTGAACGATTCATAATCTGATTTTAAAAACATCAAATGTTATTCGGAAAGCGACTAATATTTAGTTCAAACTTGGACATTTACGAAATGGGTCGCTATTCGCTTGAATAAAGTTGGGAAATATTAAAAACATATTTCCAAAGTGGTGAGTCCTCGACTTAAACTGTGCGAAATTTGAAATAAAACAAACATTTAACAAAATAAAAGTTCCGGATCAATTTGTGGAATGTTGGTAGATAAACCAACCCGTGTACGAATTCGTCCGGTGCGCTCGACCGAAAACATTGCCAATCAGCCGGTCATTTGACCGAAATTGTTTTTCATAAATAAATGACATGAACCAACCTTTCCAATAAATGTACAACCTTTGAAAAATATCGAGCCGTTTTTTTTTATAGCAAAATTAAATTCCAATTTTTAAAAGGACCTGTAATATTCTTTCCCCTTACTATTATGAAGTAGAAGTACTCAATTTTTCTGAACTTAAAACGTTTTCAAAATTGTAGTCTTTGGAATTATTTGAAAATGACCGACAAGATGGCTAAATGTATCGTAACTTTAGTGTTAAGGTATTGTTAAGAAATCGAATGATGGTCACACTGTATAGATAATGGACGATGACGAAAACCAAGAGTAGAACGCAGTAGATAGTAGAAGATGGACGCTGTAAATAAAATGACCCACAGACGGACAGAGAAAAATCCGTATCGCGAAGAGACAAATCCGTATAGAGACATTGTAAATAGAAAACCGTGTTTAAATACTTTGAAAATAAAAACCCGAAAGCGTGTAAAACCTTATTTTTATAAAACAAAGAAGTCTTACTTAAAGGAAACAGAAAAAACTCGATAAAGTGTCCACAATTGTGTGGCCTTTGAGAAGGGCATCTAAGAGAGTGATGACTTCGCTAAGAAATCGGATGGACGCATAATAAATGACCGCTCTTTCTTCATATTTAACCGGTTCATACCGCTACGTACTGGTATTCCGAATACAGAAATGGTATTAGAACCAAAACAGAAACTTCTACCGCAACATAAGTTTCGGTACGTATCAGTGAACCGGAATTACACCACAAAATAAACGGACAAAATCCTTTTTGGAAGATCTTTTATGAAATCTGTTTGAATACCTTTCCAGATAATAAAGAATAGATTTTGGACGGTGCGCAAAGACTACCTTCAGACTTTTACCTTAATTTGTTGTTAAAAGAATAACTGATAGAAAAAAAAACTTAAACAGTATTTTTGAACTCTGATCTAGTGTAGGGTTGTTCATGAGGAACAAACTTGAGTTGTTCTTTAAACAGAACAAGTGAACACGTACTTTTTTAATTGTTCATTTTTGTTCAGTGAATCTTGTTCATTTGTGTTCTTGTGTTCTCAGCGAGAGAGAAAACAGGTGTTTACAAGTGTATGTGTGTATTGCAGTTTGGGTCCCAATCATCGTCATCTTTGCCGTGTGCTCTGTTTTCGTTGCCAGCTTCTGTTGTGTGTGTGTGTTGCCAGCCCTTAGGCCAGTCAGCCCATCAAAGAGAAACGACTTCAGTATAGAAATTTCTTTTCGCATGTTTGGTTGTTTGGTACGGTCTTATAATGGTGAACAACTGAACAATTGAACAAGAACAACTGAACAAGATCAAGTGAACAACTAAACAGTGAGTAATCTGAGTGAGTTGAATCACTTCGAAAAAAAGAACAAGTGAACATGTTCAGTGAAATGAATAACCTTTACCCAACACTGATCACCTTAATCTTCGCCTAATTTTAAGCGAGGTTCATAAATGTGCGTAATGTAATGTAAAATTGGCTATACAGCTCCAAAAGGAAAATCCAAGCATCCCTCAATCTCTTGGCGTGTGGGCTTATAATTTTTTGCACAAGAGAAAGGGACCCACAGTTTAACGCCTAATCCGAACGGCAAAGTAATCATAAATGTGCGTACTTTAGGGTTACCGTCACCAGCTTTCCACAACAAACTGACCTACTAATTTTGTTCAACTGTTCAATGCCAAAGACTTTAGGTATATATCCCAAAAATGTATAGAACTTTAAGAAATCGTCCATATTTTTGTTGGATAGTTTACCCAATACGGGTAAGAAGTCTACCGACATAAGACACTTTTAAAAGAGGAAGAAAAACAATATTTTTTGTCAATTACATGAGTCCAGAGATGAAAAAAGGGAACTAAAAAGAAGTTTAGGTCAGTGGCGTAGCGTGGTGTTATGCCACCCGGGCGGAAGCTGACTTTGCCGCCCCCTCCCCCTTGAATCGTTCTAAATTTTAAACTTCTTTCTATAATTAAAATTAACTTTTTCTTGTTCTTTGCATCAAAATCTTTTCTGTAACATAAAGGGACGTACGCAGGATTTTGATTAGGGATGACAAAGACCTAAATTGTTTGAGGAGTATTATTTTGCTAAAGTTGCTATCATAGTTAGATGTATAAAAAGGATGCGCCGCAGGCGAAAATTTTATCGCAAAAACTGCGGAAACGTTTTTAACATTCTTCCTTAACCAAAATTAAAAAAAATTGACTTCGATGGACTGAAACAAAAATTGTTTCGAGGTCGAACATAGTTTTCTGGATTGATATCAAATGCTTTTTCGAATTAGCTTTCTTTGTAGTCTGCCTGCAGAGATTTTTTACTGGAGGCTGAAATAATTGCACGATTTGGACAACGTATTTTGGATAACCCAAAACCCAAACTGTGGATATCTATCCGTTCGACCTCAGTGGCAAAGATGCTTTTAGTTTAGAAATAGTACATGAGATTGTCCTGCTCATTGGGCGACATTATAACCTATGAAATTGAAAGTTGTCTAGTATAGTATTGTAAACCCCAAATATTCGGAAAATATCGCGAAATCCATGGATAGCGAACTATGAAGAATTAATGTGAAAATATATGGGGACATATTAGATACTGGGGTGGAAGCCAAATATTGATTAGGTCAAAAATAAAGGTCTAAAACTTTTTGTTTATGTCATGTGTCTCAGTTCTAATTACTTCCATTTGGCAAGCAACCAGCTCACCTTCTTTAAGTTCGTGAACTAGAACTCGACTCATGTACATAAAAATTTGCGTTCATTTTTGACTGTAAACATTTATCAAATTTTTGAATGTAATATATGAAGTGCAGAATGCCTTTTTGCAACGGTTATCCATGTTGAAAAAACTGTCCGATAAACCAAACCTGAGATATCACATTTTTCAAAAACCCTTTTTTCCATTTTTTCGTTTTTAGCGATTTTTGAAATTGTTTATAAATTTAACAAAAAATAAATTTTTCAAAGACCGTAAATTAATGGGAGTGTCGAGATCTAATTTTTTCTTTTTTTTATTGAAAAAAAAAAAGTTGGATTTTGAGCCTGTTCGATTTGAAAAAGGTTGAATGACCAATATAAATTATTGAGTTGAATTAATTGTTTTAACACATTAAAATTCATCAAAAAACTTTTTCAAGTGCTTAATTAGCACTGCTAATAAAAAACACAAATGGCCTTCTATTAATGGCCTATACTCAGATGAGATAAAAATTTAATTAGGCACAGTAATTCATACAAATAAGATAACTTTTCAAACGTAATCACATTTCAAAGCTGTACAAAATTGTTTCTATTCATTTGAAAAATCGTACCAAACTAAAAATTTATCTCATAAGGCCCTTAAAACTAAAACATTTGAAAAGGGTTCCAATTTGTCGCAAAGCTTTATATGCAATAAGCGGTTCGGGTTTGAAGAGCGTCGGACTCAAGGTTTTAGTTTGAATCTTGGTTGAAACAAACGTATGTGTAGCGGAGAACGCATGCAAGTTTATTGATATAACAAACAATTGTCGAGTGTTCGATCCACTTTAATGTTTTTGATCAATTATGTGGTTAATAAACTTTTGTAGAAACGGAACTAAGCTGTAGGTAAACTCTTTTTAAAGTTGACTAAATACGAGTAGACGATTACATATTTTTTGTTTCAGGTTGAAGCTTTGAATTTTGACAGCGGGCTTCAACGATGGTTAAAAATGTAGCGCTTACCAAGTGAACAACGCGTTGTCATAGTGAAAACTCAATACAAAAGTGGAAAAAGTTACGCTGAAACCGCTTGCGAAATTAGCTAAATAATCACTTTTATTAGATCACCCTTTAGAAAGGACGCCGCGTTTTGTATTTCCATTCTAAATCATGCTTAATTTGAATTGTTCTCAAAGTTTTTAAAAATAATGGCGAACAGAAATATCATTATTCAACATAATCTTTAGATACAAAACCGAACGTTAGATTTTAGGACGGGCACATAACGAACCTTCTCTAGAATTTAAAAGAATGGCGGCCTTGAAGGTAACTATATATATCAATGCAGCTGTGTTATAAGGTATTTTCCTTCGCTATTATCAAAGAATTTGTTTGTCTGTTTTGAATCTTCACTATACATTCAGTACGATTTGGACCACAATTGATTTATAATAAACTCTAATACTTGAATTAGATCGTCGCATTAGTAATTACATTCCATTTTTACGATTTGTAGGGGCATTGTACAACTAGATATGGAAAATACATAAACAATTACCACAGTCTACTAAAGAAAATAGTCTAAGGATGTTTTTATCAAAACTTGAAGAACCAATTTGCAATTCGCTTATTTCTCATTTTCACATAAAGTTGCAAATAACAGAGTAAAATCGAAGCTTATTTGACACATAGCAGCTATCTAGCAGATGAGAAATCGGACCTCTAAATGTGTCAAGTTTAGATAATTTCAATTTTCTTTTAAAAATTGAATCTAAGTAAGCCTTTAATTGAGTGTGTGTGTGCAAGGAGTGAGATGAAGGATCGTTTGGAATTGGAATTTGTTTGATGTTTCTAATACCTTACTAATAGCATATTGGGCACTGAAGCAGTTGTGGTGTTGTTGTTATTGTTGCTGTTGTTGATGTGGTTGTTGATGTTGTTGTTGTTGTTGTAGTTTTTGCTGCCTAAAGTGTGGTTATTGTGATTGTTTTGGCCTTCCATTTGGTTGAGTGTGGTATTTGAGGATATTGAGAGTGACGACATGCTCACATCGGTGGAGTTGCCGTTAAGATTATTGATTAAATGATGATGGTTGTTGTTCTGGTAGGTTGATAGCTGCTGCGGTGGGAGATTTTGTTGAGAATGTGGCTGATTTAGCTAAGAACGTAAAATAATTATACACATTTTTTTAAGCTCCAGCTAATTAGAGTTTATCCGTCTCTTACCTTGGAACTACCATTGTCATGATGATAGCTATTGTTGGGATTCATATTCTTGCCATTGTGACACTCATTCGATCTGTGGGATTGGGCTTTCATGGTCAGATTGTGATTTGTGGTTGCACGATCTTCTTCCGCCAGCAAATTTCACCTATTAACGTGACTGCGATTGTGATTGGAGTTGAGGCCAGCGCCGCTGATGCCGCTGCCATTTGGATTCGATTGACCACCAATGCTGCCGCTTCCGCCGCCGCCGCCGCCAGCTGCATAGCCAGGTGAATGTTGATAGTACTCCCGTCGACCATAATCCGGTTCATATTCGGCCGTCTCATAGCGTCCAAGACCGCCGCCGCCACCACCGCCGCTGATGCTGCCCACTCCGCCCAATATGCTGGTGGGTGGGCCATGACCATGAGCAGCATATGAGTAACCTTCATAGGACTGATGTGGATCATAGCCCAGGCCATCGTCATAGCCGCGTCTAAAACGAGAAACCAGTTTAAGATTAGATTTCTCATGCCGTTGCTGAAGAGATTAACCCACCCATATGTCTCATCCATAGCAGTTCGTGCCTTTTCCAGTATGGACATGACCTTTTGCTTGGGCGCCAGGACATTTTTACTAAAAGACGACTGTTGTGTGCCCCTGAGAAACAGATTGAGATGAGAGATTGAAACCCTGCCATTGTGACTTCGATCAGAGACACTGAATATAGTCTTCATACATATATTCAGTGTCTCTGGTCAAAGCTTTGTTTTGGTCCTTACCTATAACTATGATGAGTTGTGTTCTTAAGCCCACCGCTAGCTGCCATCGGACCTCCGCCCATGATATTGCCGCCTCCTTGCAGATGCTGCATCTTTTTGTAGTTATTCTTGCCATCGTTCTCGTTCAGACTAGTGCTGTCCATTAGCTCACGCAACTGTTCCTGACGTATGATATCATTGCTATCGGGTATCAGATACTTCCTTAGCTCGGCCATGGCATATGCAATGCGTGCAAAGGCCTCTGCTGGTGGTGCTATCGTTGAAATCTCCACATGTAGGTCGCTGTTGAGATGGGCATATTTGGGATCTTTGGAGCTGCGTAATTCTTCCTCCTTGACGCGATCCCGCATCGAGTTACGCCCGAGAACCGTCATTTTGCACAGAGTCTCCTCCTGAAGACGGCGTAAAGAGTTGCCTTTTGGTCCTAGCAGTTTGCCCACAAAATTAAACTGTTGAAAAACCCATCAGTCAGCTAATTTAGTAAACAGAAGTATTCCTCTACCCACCTTGGGATGCTCTCGTATGGGCACCAGCACACGTTGTGAAATTCGCAGAGGTTTCTCTCGATAAATGTCTGCATACTTTTGCTCCCTCGAGGGAATGCGTCCTGTGGTTTGAACTTTCTCTATTTCTGCAAAGAGTAAGCTCAGTACGGTTTCCATTAAAAGATCTTTATATGACTTACCGCCTTCGAGCAATTTTTCAGCTATGGGAAACTTTCGATCCATGCGATTCCTTTCGGCCATGCAGTCGCGTATGTATTCATTGGCCTTTTCATTTATTTGCACATTATTACCATCGGCTGCTCCAAGGGCATGATCATGAACCAAACTGTCGCCATTATGGGGTCCACCACTTTTTCTTGGCTTGCCCCCATACTCCGGCTCCTCCTGGTCTGTGTTGTATGTGGAGAAATCGCCATTGCCATCGTATTCGTACTTTTCGGTCATGTTGCCGAAGCGGGAGATTGGATTTGGTTAAAAGGAATAAGCTGAAGCAGAAATGAATCACAAACAATAAATGAAATGCCTGGAGAAGAGCAACAGCAGCAGCAACAACCCCTTAGGTCTGATTTTAATCTTCTTTTTTTTTTTAATTGAATTGCAACCCACACACACACACACGCACACAAGCTAACACACACACACGGTGCAAAAACAACCACCGTGCCAGCCAAACCGGTAGGTTTCTAGTTTAATGTTTTGATTTAAGCAATTTCTTTCACTTGCATTTCTTTTAGTTTGCTCTGCAATGCACTTTTCTGGACACCCGTTCACCTTACTCCTGGTCCTGATGCACTTTCACTTTTCAGTGGGACGCAGTTTTGTGAGTATATGTGTGTATGTGTGTTTTCCCGTTGCAACGGGAATCGATATATGTAAATCGATAGCAATAACGATTAAAACGAGCTATCTAAATTGACAGACGGTCACACCACGAACAGTGGGTGGATTGCTCTTTTGTCCATTTCGTAGACTTCACATAAGTATGTCCCAGAACACCAACTCCAACTCCTGCGTGGAAACGCCCACTGCTCCGGAGTGGCTGTCGAAATTGGAAAAGCGTCGCGAGCAATTGAAGCAAAGCAAATTGGGTCATGAGTCTGGAGCTGGAGCCCCTTGCAATGAGTGTTTGGACAAGTGTCCGGGTCTGGATTTGCATTTCTGGCGTAAGGTGTGCCGCAACTGCAAGTGCCGCAAGGATCAGCACTTGTGCTGCGATGATGAGGCCACAGGCTGGGCGCAATTTGAAATACTGGGACAGATTAGAGCCAAACCGGCGTACATCAAAATCAAGGCCCTGGCCAGTCAACCTGTGCAACTGGAATGGGTTCCGCCCAATGCTACACCCGATGTGGTCACAGATTACATGGAGAAACTAGGCGCTTCACACATCCCAGTGGCTGGCAGTGAGGCTGCCCACAAGCGTAAGCAACAATTGGAATTCCAGGTGCCGCCACATGATCTGGATGCCGCTCTCTGCGACGGTCTGTCCGAGACCGAGGCACAGCAACTGCAGCAATATGTGCAGAAGCTACGCGAACAGTGTGTGGGCCAGGGCATGGTGGTGCGTGTCGGGCGTCTCATTCAGGGCCAGGTGGAGCATCTAGCCTCACCCTTGGAAGCCGCCAAGACTTGGCAATCCTTGGGCTTGCCACCCATGTCCTCCGATGCCACGCTTAATGATCTGCTCGCCAACCCTAAGCTGGCCCAAGCCATTCAAAGTCCGGCGGCTGCTCAGCCCAAGCTATTTGTGGCCTTTTCCGAACCATTGACCGACTCCATCGAAGAGTTTGGTGCTGGCCTTCGAGCCCAGACCAAAGAAAAGCTTTTAGGAATCAGCAAGCCAGCGCTGCAGAGTCTAGTTAGCCATGGTGTCATCTACGACAAGGTGTTGGGCTTGCTTGAGGTAGATACTTTAAAATTCTATTAAATTTTTGATCTCAAATTTTTGTGTTTTTCAGGACAAAAACCTAAACATTTCCAGGGATCCCAAATTGGGTCCCATGGCAGAATTCCGCAAGGAGTACACCAACAATCCACAATTTCGTGCCGACATCAACACCATCTGCCCACAGCCGCCTATGACTCCACAAAAATCCTCGCCAATGACTCCATTCAATTCGCCGCTTCCTCTCAAGAACCCGGTACAGGCTCGGTTTGGCTCTCATATGCGTCAGGATACGCCCATGCGACGTGTCAAGTTTGGTGGTGTCTCCACCATTGTCTATGATTGTGGTCTGCCCGCCCACATTGAGTATGAGCGTGATCCAATCTTTGCACAGATTTTGCAAGCTGAACCCTTGAAACAGGCTTTCCAAGTGGCTCAGGCCGGTGGTGCGCCAGCTCCAGTAATCATTGCCAGCACTCCAGCTTCGATTCACAATCTTAGCCAGCTACAGGAATTGGCTCCAGCCACCCGGGCTCAACTGCAGCATGTGGGAGTGGACAAGCAAATGTTGCACTCGGCGGTGGCTAATGCCCCCTACTATGATCGTCTGTTTGGGGCACTGCAGGACAAAGGCATACGGCATGATCAGTGCCAGCTGCTGAAACCTCTGAAAGATGTGCACGATTGGCTGCTGAACGATGATCAGCTGCTGGAGGACATTGAGAAGGTGTTTGCCGACATGGCCGCGGCTGGAGCAGCGTCTGACATAGCCTATGGCAAGCCCTACGGTCAATTGCCCAACTCTCTCAGCAATGACTCTGGCTTCCATTCCAAGCCCTCAACTCCCAGCTACGGAAGCGAGGAACTCACCGCCAGCTTGGGTAAATTCACCACAATTCCCGGCATAGAGCACATGAACATGTATCCCAATTGTGCCAACATGGCAGAGCAATTCCAACAGCTGCAGCTTCAGGGAGATGACAAAGCCGCTCCAACACCCAGCAACAACTGTCGCGATTGCGATTTGCCCATTAATTTCGGTGAAGTGGCGGTCAAGGCGGAACGTGCCGGCAAGGAGATTGCCTGGCATCCGGCCTGCTTCAAGTGTCACACTTGTCGCGAACTTCTCGCCGATTTGGTCTACTTCTTCCATCAGGGACAGGTCTATTGCGGTCGCGACTTGGCCATCAAACTGAAGATTCCACGCTGCAAGGCCTGCGACGAGTTGATCTTCACCAAGGAGTACACGGCCGCCGAGGGATCCACCTTTCACATCAAACACTTCTGTTGCTATCAATGCGATGAGCCGCTGGCCGGTCAGCAATACATTCCCGACGAGAAATCCAACATGCCGCTGTGCCTCATCTGCTACGACAAATTCTTTGCGGTCAATTGTGCCAACTGTCAGCTGCCCATTGGTCCAGCCGATCAAGGTGTGGCCTGGGGTGAGATACACTGGCATGGTCAGTGCTTTGTATGTGCTGGACTGGAGTGCACCAAATCGCTAATTGGTGGCCGCTTTTGTGTCAAACAGGATAAGCCCTTTTGCAGTCCGGCTTGTGTGCGTAGCATCATCTCGTAGAGGTTGAACTTTAAACAGTATTTCGAACGAATTGCACAAAGTATGATAAAAAAGACATTGCTTAGGATTAGTAGTAGGATTAACTATATATAAAACAGGTTGAGCTTTTTACCAGTATTGCAAAACTGAAAGGAACGAAAATAGTTGATATTTTAGTTTTACTTTGCTTTTATATAAAACTTATGCTAAAAATCTTTGATTCAGGTTCTTAACTTTAAATGCTTAGCCATCTGAAGCTGCATTCCGTTGGAGCAAGGCAACTCTTTTCAAAAAACTTAGTTGAATTATCCCCGAAAGTGTCGAAAATTAAATGCTCTAGCCCTGTTTGTTCTATTTCGTTCCAACCTGTTACGGTTTCGGCATGAATTGTGCGCATCCAAGTCTGTTGGGTACGATCTTTCTGAAGGCTGCCATGTGGGTTCCATTCCCTCCGTAAAGAGTATCCAATCCAATTCCAATTGCGTCTCTTTAGGCTGCCATTAACTGCCACGCATAGGTGAGATGTTTTGGTGTTTTTGCGCCCTACTTTAAGCTCATAGAACCAAAAATTCAGACGTGATGGACCATCTCCCAAATCAGATTAGTGTTCAGCACTCGAAAATCATTAAAAATCGCCACCACTTCTTCTATAAACTAAACCATATTGCTTATAGCAACACTGCAAACTTCTAAAATTCTGCAGAATTTACGGTCCGAAGGTTTGAACATGTCGTTAAGTATAAGGTTAGGTCCGGTGCTTTAACTTATCGAACCCAAGGTTTTGGTTCTTAGCATCTAAAATCGTTTTTTGCCTCCATTTTAGATGTTCTTCTTAGGGATGTTGAAATATCGATATCGAGTACTTTGATGAATATATTTTTGGTGCGTATTTTTGTTAGTTTCGGCCACAAAATGGGAGGTTTTCTGAAGGCATTCTCTTGTATATTACTAACATCCAAGTGAATGCCCTTAGAAAAACCTTCCATTTATCCAAAAAAAAAAAAAGTATTCACAAAAATATCGTCGAGAGTTATTCAATATCGATGTTTCGACAACCCTATCTGCTATTAATGCCCGCCAGTCGTTTCTGTTTCGTGCGAGCTGGCACCAGTTTTTCACACCAAGCTTGGCAAAGTCTCCCAAAGTCTTTCTTCTTCCAATTGTACACCTTTTTTTTTGCTGGAGCTCCTTCATCATTACGGGTAACATGTTCCATCCAGCGCAGCCGCTGTTGTTTTATGCACCTTGCTAGAGTGGTGTCTCCTCCCCCCACTAGCCTTCATAGAGTTTGTGATTCATTCAGATGCAAAATTCATTGCCAACTTTTATGGGTCCATGAATTCTCCGAAGAATTTTTCGGCCAATCGTTGCCTCGTCCGCCTGCTGTTAATGTTCCTGCTTCTGCACCGTATTGCGACTTGTATAGCGCTATTTTCCTTTTTCGAGAGACGGCTCTGCTCTTGAACTCCCTACTTAGCCCGTAGTAGCATCGTTTCCAAGAGTAATTCTTCTTCGGGTTTCCAAACTGTTTTTGATATCGGTGGTTATCACTGTTCCGAGGAAGACAAAATCCTTAACCATCTTAAAGCTCAGTTGTAGTCTCCCATTGTTACAGACAGACTCTCCGCGTGTGCATAATAGGTACCTCGTCTTGTCCTAGCTTACCGGAAAACCCATCAGTTTAGTGCTTCTTTATCTCTGAAAACGCCCTGCTTACCGCACGTTCGTTTGTGCCGATTATGTCAATATCATCGAGTAGCATTAAATCTTTTCGACAGATGATGCCCGAACTGTTGGCATTTGGGCTCGGGCGCAGTATAAACTCCATCAGCAGATTAAAGAAGTCACACGATAAAGTAACACCCTGCCTAAAACCTCTTTTGGTATCAAATGGTTCGGGGGGGTTTTTTTAATTTGGTGGTTCTTTTATGAAAATTGCGGTTAAGGCGGCTTGCGTGCTTCTCAACAGTCATCATGCAAGTTGAACTACTTTACGAAACAAGCATTGTTTTTAAATCGGTAGTTTGACAACCAAAAAATATAAAAATTTATTTTATCTAGCTGTGAGCAATTTTGCCCAAAAAAATGTTTTCGTGATTATTCAAAAAATAAATTTCCGTTTTGATCGATTTTTGTTCGGCTCTTGATAATAATTTTTTTGTGCTGGCTTTTCGCTAACTTCATATAGTGACCAAAAGACGAATGATAAAATACAAGTTTATTTTGTTATCTACACAATTTGTCCATCATCGGTACGTGACGCGATTTTCTCACCAATACCTTATCTTCGTAAAAGTGCGATTTTTAAGTAGAAAAATAAAAATAGTTTTTTTTTTTTTTTATATTTCCTAGGCGTTTAAAATTAATTTTAAGCATTTTCGTCAAAAAATTGATTCATTGTAATTTCGGACACCACCGATTTTAAAACAATGTTTTACGCGATCATTGAAGCGATCTTTCGATTCATTGACTCTATTTGACAATTATAAGTGAGATATGGCTTAAATTGTATGAGCACCTACCAATTTCAATTCCTCGCTCTAAATCAGTGGTTTCCAAACTCACACAATCAAGCATTGCGCTTGTGTGCTTAGCAGCAAAACGCGAACTTAAGCAAAGCTACGACTGAACGTTTGTTTGACATTTCGAAATGAACAACAAGCAAACGAACAAATACCTCTTGAGCAGAATCTCCCAGCCATACCCTACAGGGAAAGTGTCTAGTTTACAACCAGAAATGTATCGGTCGCTAAAAACTTGCAACTGGTTGCACTTCCTATCCAAATCCATGTATTGAAGTCGTCCATTTTACACAGGCATGTCATAGGAATGTGACAATTGTCCCCGGCAGCAGCCATTTGCAACCAGTTTAATGACAAATGGCATAGGTGCAAGAGAATTGTCCCCTCCATCAGCCATTTTCTACCAGTTGACCCTTGTGTGTTCCTTATGAAAGTCTGTTTATATCGATGCGCAGTATAATGGTAGTATATCGACATCTGGCGGTCAACTCCCTCATTACCGATTCGTTTGCAACCAGCTCAATTACAACTACCTCAAATTAGTGTTTTAAACGAGCATTTCTTCGGAGGTTAATGTTTGTTGTTGCCCAACTCACCCAATTTAGCAATTTTGCTACCATTTTAATTCTACATGTATTCCAAATTTGTACTAGTTTACACTTTTTTTTTTGGAAATGCTGGCCGATGTCATGTCTTCACTGATAGAGAAAGACACAGTCATATTTTCCGCGCTCTTTCTTGGGGGATCCTGCTCTTGAACAAAAAGCTGAACAAAAGCATGGTTGAGAGATCAAACCGCCGAATGCTATTTTAGAACACACGTATTCTCTCTCTCTATGTGTCGACTGCATGTACGGCAGTTCCTATCCCATGGGAAGGCTTTTACATGAACACCACATCTCTAAGTCAAAAAAGGAAATAAAGTTGCACGGACTTCTCCACTACTATGCACAGGTGTCTTTGGCCTGTTGAGCCGATGCATTTTGCTCTCGGTTGAGATTCAATCCAGATAAAGCCACGACTTTTCGAATAGAGTTCGGGAGAGTGATACTTGGTTGACTTAGTCTTTTTATTTATGGGCACCCACCCAGGATTTTGAATGGATGGGGCTGCGAACCCGTCAGTCAAAGACATTAGAATTTGAGAGGAGTAATGCTGATATCGATTTTGTTGCAGCAGATTTTTCCGGTGTTGGCTTTTCAACTGGCTTCTTGGCGCTCTTAAAAATTGTTTCGAAAGCTAAAGGAAGAGCGCGTCGCAGAGCCCAATTTTTGTACGCAGAGCCGCGCGATATCGACGCCACCTAAAATGCTGGATAGTGGTATACGTATTCTCAGCATTACTCAATTACAAGCGTGCATTCTAATTTTTAGATTTTTACCATCTTAACTTTGTGTCGGCGGAGTGCGTTCTCTCCACCAAAAAAATAGCTTTTTTCATAGTGCAATAACCAAGAATTAGATGGACCCGTTCCGGCATCTTAGAGATTACTATTGGTCTTTGCTTTGCATAGCCTAAGTGTGGTGTTAACTGGAGTCTGTACCAGTCTTCCCAGTCTGCAGAAATTCCACCGATATTCTTTTGCTTACTTTAAGACATGTAACTTTAGCACTAACGCTAATAGCATTTTCTTTCAAAAGGAAAAATGGTCCATTTCTAAGGTTAACATGAATTGTTCCAACGCCTTCACCCAATTTGGCTTGAGCTATGCTGGTGTTAGCGTGAAGTCAGCTGTAAGTTTGGACCATTTGTATCCTTTTGATGAGCTTTTCTAGGCTAAAGCCCGAATTGAACGACCGTATCGACGGCACTCAATACTTTCGTTTCGCCTACAGTTTCGAAAACTGTGAACATCAAAAACTTTCACGTTTTAAATTTCTACCTATGTAAACCCGATTGCGTCTCAATTTTTAATTCGAACAAAAATGTTTCATTAATCTTCTAAGTTTGTAAATTGTAACATTTGGAAGGGAACGTATGAACGAAACAATAATAAATATGAAAGAATCGGCTTTTGATTGAAGTAACAATTAGCTTGGTCAATTGAATGTTTAATCAACGCCGAAATATAGGAAAAATGGTTTCAACCAATGCCCGAATCAAAATCTAAGATTTCAGAGACCAAATCTTTTGCTGATTAGATTATTTCTCGTTGCTAAAATGTAAATAAAAGGTGATAGGAAAGTTTTTCACAAAAACACAGATAATTCAGAAAAATGCAATGAAGTCTTTATTTGAATCGATAGTACGGTCCATATAATTTAATGTTTGAAGATTATTTATTTTAAAGTTGACCGTGGCTGCGCATCAAATGGTCCACCCGCTTAGTCCAATTTGGCATTCTTTTTCCAACATTTCAAGCCGGTATCTCACAAATAAATGCCTCAATGTTGTCTTCCAATGCGTCAATTGAAGCGGGCGTCTGTATAGACATGAGCTTTAACATAGTCCCATAAAAAATAGTCTAAGGCGTTAAATCGCACGATCTAGACGGCCAATTGACCAGTCCCAAACGTGAAATAAAATTTTCACTGAACTCGCCCCTCAATAAGTTTGTGGCATGTGGCACCGTCTTGTTGAAACCACATGTCTTGCAAGTCAAGCTCTTGCATTTTGGGCAAAAAGTGATACATCTCACGGTAGCGCTCACCATTCACAGTTACGTTACTATTCCGTCATCTTTTGAAGAAGTACGGTCAAATAATGCCACCAGCCCATAAACCGCACCAAACTGTGACTTTTTCTGGATGCATTGGTAGCTTTTGATGCTTCTGGCTGATATTCACTCCAAAATCGACAATTCGCTTTTTACCCATTGAGCCAAAATGAGCTTCGTCGCTGAACACAATTTTTCGGTAAACAAGTGGATCTTGGCCAACTTTCCAAGAGCCCATTCACCAAAAATTCTACGTTGCGGCGTTCGGCTTCAATTCTTGCACCAGCTGTATTTTGAAAGGCTTCCTTCCGCAAAATTTTCCACGTTGTTGAGTAACAGAGGCCCAATTGCTGCGAACGGCGACGAATCGATAATTAATGGTCATCATTAACACTGGGCTGCGATATTTTCCAGTTCGCACTCTACGTAAGCGTGTTGGTGGTTTAATATCAAAAACAATCAGGCCTGTTCTCGTTTTCGATCAAATCATGTGGAATCAGCTGATAGCTGTTTCCCGTTTCCGAAAACGATCAAATTATTCGTGTTGAATGAAAAGTAATTGCAAATTCTTAGTTGAATTAGTCCAAGAAGATTTTAAAAGTAACCATAAAATATGGGTTATTGATTTAAAACCAATTGATTTAAAGTTGCACCACAATTGTATGTAGACGAAAGCAAAAAACGGTCGAAATGAACCGACCTGTTCGCAATTCCGGATCAGGCGTTACCATTCAGGGAATTATAATTCCGAAAACGATTCGAACCATGAAGATAATGAAAGATGTTTACTAAATCACCGAAGAAGACCTGGATTGGTGAAAATTTAGTCACAATAGCCGGAAACAGATTAAACAGTCCATAATGGAGAGGGATTTTTAAGAGCACGATTTTGATAATAAAATTAATAAATTTGAAGCGTTGTCCAGTAGACGATTCATGGTTAAATTTAGCCAAACGGGCAAAACATCCAAACTCGAAAACAGCGATGGGGCGAACTTCGACCGAATGACGCCTTTCTGCTCTTTTTGGTCTCAGCTTCGGCAAGCGCTCGGGTTGTGTGCATGTGAATAGCGAATATTTTCGGCCCCCGGACCAAGGGCCATCGCTGCTTTAAAACATCAACTACAAATTTGAGACCCCTACAGTTTTGCAACTACTCGATACGACAGTCTTATAAAAGTGCCTAGCGTAGTTTACCCAAACGATTTTAGACATTTTTACACTCTATATCTTTACAATATATTTACCAAAATTTATAAATAAAACGTTTGCCCTTTGCCAAATGAAATAAAATTGCAAGTTGTTGTTTTTTTTTACGTATTTGCTGGTAGTTTTTATTGGTAATTGCGTTTTGTTTTTGTTTTTTATTTGTTTTATTAATTAATCATAGTAATTCCTTTTTGTTTTATGTTTTGTTTTATTGTTTATAGATATTTGCGTATGTATAAAGTTGTTGGTTGATTTTTCTCTTGCAAAAAGCGAAACAAATGAAAATCACATATTTTTGTTTTCCTTTTTATTTCTTATATTGCCGAATTGAGGGTTGAGTTTTACATACGTTCAATCTGTCTATATCGATGTACGTACGTGTATGTATGAAGTGATTAGGTTCAGTTCGTATATATAGTAGTATATATATAAGATTTGTTTTTCTTTTGCCGGTTTGGAGCTTGCCGGAAGCTGCCATCGCGTCGCGTAGTAGAGTAAGTAGGAAACACAACTTGTTCGAGCGGGAGGATTATGGATTTTTCAGCATGATTTCTAGTTTCGATTTTTGTATTATTTTGTTTGTTTGATCTCTCTTAAATTAACACTAAGTTTTTGCTTTTGCTTTTGTTTAATATGTATTAATTACATGGATAATTAGTTTAATTGTAAATTTCTGTTCGTAAAGAATTTTACATGATAGGATTTTTGTGTGTGTGTGTGTTTAATTTGCTAGAAACAAAAACTAGGCCTTAAAATAATACTTTAGTTACAAGTGTGTGTGTGTGTGTGGGGTGGAGGAGTCCTCCCCCCCTGTTACAAGTTTTATGTTTCTCACTTTGCATCCAAATTTTGTTCGCATATTTTTTCAACTAAAAAAAAAACAATCAACAAAATAGAGTTCAAATTCAATTAAAATTTGTTGCAACTAATTTTCGGTAAAATTAGAAGGGGAAAACGACAACTAAAGTTAAAGCTTAGTTGGTAAGCGGA
The DNA here is from genome assembly GCA_018904235.1 of Lordiphosa stackelbergi. Classification (NCBI taxonomy): domain Eukaryota; kingdom Metazoa; phylum Arthropoda; class Insecta; order Diptera; family Drosophilidae; genus Lordiphosa; species Lordiphosa stackelbergi. The sequence continues at coordinate 28,051 of JAEIFU010002388.1, forward strand.
GTGTGGTGGGAAGGGGGATGGGGTGTGGGTGTGGGTGGGGGAGGGAATATAATTAAAAAACACTAATTACAAAGATTTTGCTTTTCTTGTTTATAACTAAGGGCCCGGTTCTCAAGGTTCTCACTGGAAGCTTGAGCAAATGGCCCTAAAAATGATAACCCTAAACCTTCTCTTCTGCCTCTCTCCTCTGCTTGATCTCTCTCGCTCTGTTTGTTGTTGTTGCTGCACACATCTTAAAGCTATACACAAAAAATTAAGTTGGTATATAAAGATTTCCTTTCTTGTTTCAATTCGTTTCTTCTCAGGATTCAGGTCTTGAAAGTGTGTGTGTGTGTGTGTGTGTCTGTTCTCCTTCTACAACATAATCCATCTTCTTGTGCACTCCCAGGTGGCCAAGCGGGGGGGCCCTGTCGGTTGTCAACAATTCGTGTAGACGCCTTGCGTGTAGTACAACTCTGTAATCCGTTCCGGCAGTGTGCTATATAGATTCGTTATCAAATCCAGCGGCAGCCTCGACCACGCCTCCTTGATGCGAAAGATCAAATCGTCCTTGCGCGAGAACTTCCTACCGCCGTCAAACACTTCGCGTATGAGCCAGCCCCAAATGTTCTCCATTATATTCAAATCGTGGGCAATTGTGGGCCATTTCTGTGTCTTGAGGCCCTCGGCATTGAGCAGATCCTGTGCGGTGGGCAACGCGTGCGACATCCAATTGTGATCCTGCACCAGAAACTCCGTGCCACCGCCCAGTTTGCTGACTATATTGACACGCTCACGCGTTATGGCCTCAATACAGGACTCGGGACGCTGTTTGGCCGACGACACTTCCAGGTGGATGGCTCCGCCCACACAGATCATCAGGTAAATGTAGACGGAATTGCCGCGCGGACGCTGGGACAGAGTGCGCTCATAGTTCCTCAGATCATGGAAGTAATAGGAGAAGCCATCGGGGCCGTCCAGATTGAAGCGACGCTCGTCATGAAAGACGACACGGCGCCAGTGCTCCTCGCTCCACACAATGTACATGTTGGCAAAGTTGAGACGCTCCGTTTGATTGTACTGCGAGAGCACGGGCTCGGTTTTCAGCTTCTTGGCACAGTTTGTGGAACTGGAGGCGGCGCCGCCGGAGGCAGAGGAGGCTGTTGATGACGATGCTGAGGACGAGGAGGCGGACGATGAGGAGGAAGAGGAGGAGGATGACGAGGAGGCAGGATTTGCTGCACGTAGTAAAGCATTGGCTGCAGCGGCTATATTGGTGCTACTATTGGAGCCGACCACCGGAGTCACGCGGGGTATTAGATTGGTGGGTGACACGCTGGAGCCATTGGATTGCAGTGTGGGGGCATGGCTGGATGCAGTGCCACCTGTACTGGAGCTGGCGGCCGAGAAATTGGAGTTCTGATTCAGCGCATGCACGGGCAGATGATGATGAGGTTGGCTGCTCTTTGTTGGATGCGGTGGCGGATTGTTGTGACTGTGACTGAGGGGCTGTGGCGGCGGCTGCTGCTGCTGCTGTGGCATCTGCTGCTGATAGTAGGGATGATGATGGTGATAGGTGATGTGCTGCTGATGCTGATGAATGGTGGGCTGCTTCAATTGCAATTGCTTCAATTGTGTCTGGGATTGGGCCAGCAGCTGTTGATGCTGGTGGTGTTGTGTGGCGGCAGCGACAGGCGCTGCTGCTGCCCATCACCTGCTGCTGTGGTGGTGCGGCTGGATGCTTCAGATAGTAGTGCAAGGCCATCAGATTGCTATTGGCAGTGGTGTTGCCAACCATTTGGGGGACTACTCCTGGGCCAGCCACTAATTGCACTGTGGTGTGTGTGGTGGCAGCGGCCGGCTGCTGGTGTACCGCTGCTGCGGCTGCTGCCGCTGCTCCTATGGCCCCAGCACTGGCAGCCAGTTGGGCAGCCGATTTGGGATCGTAGATGAACTTGTTGAAGTTTTGCAAGTCATCTGGACTCAAAACTAGCGTTTTCATGTTTTGGTTAAATTTATATTTTCGTCGGAGGAGTCTTTACTTGTGGCTGTGGTGTGGGTTGGTTTACATTTAGTTTTCCAACACTGGGGCTTCCAAATAAATGCAGTTAGTCTTAACTTTTTTTTTTGTTTTTGGGGCCACACGCTCACGCACTGTGTGTTGATCGCTCGCTCGACTGCTCTCTCGCTCTCTCTCCGGGTGCGTGCGTGCGTTATCAAAGGGCTGTGTGTTGGCTCTGGGAACTGGCTTTGATTGCAAAACTCTCATAAAAAGATGTCGGTTTACTTTCCCACACACCGTCAAGCGAGCACGTACAATGTCTGGTCGCTCTTTCTACTTTTTAGAGTGCTCTATGTGTGTGTGTGTGTGAAGCGAGCTCTTCCAATATGTTATCCTCTTTTGTTGAAGTGGTTTTTCTTGTTGCTTGCTGCTGCCGCTGCTGTTGCTGCTGGCGGCTCTGTGCAAATGTTTCCTTGTTTCTTTATTCTGCGTGCCGCGGCTGGCTTGGGCTTTGCTTTTAGGTATTCCGTTGCTGTCGTCGTCGTCGATGTGGATTTTACCTGGAACAAAATAAGGCAGGTATATGTTGAGTAAAAAAAAGAGTCTTGTTTCACACTTTGCATTGTCGTACACACACACACTCAGATTTGACTGAGCTGTACATGCATATGAATGTATGTACTTGCATGTGCATTACCCAAAAACCATTTTTTTTTTATTTTGTGAAATCCACAAACAGCGTTTAACAAAAATATTCGTCCACCCGTAAGTAATTAATGTAGAATGTAGATCAGTCAAAATATTTCTAAATTTTTAAGTCAATCCGATAACCTAACCTTATTTCCAATGATCCTAAGATCTTGAACCGAATTCCCATATTTCAGCATAGATTTTGTTTCAGAGTAATATAATCTAATATTTCGATCCTGATCTCACGCTTTCCAAATGAAGAACGAGCCAAACGAATATGTGGACCCCGAAACGAACCAACTTGGTTCAACTTAATGATCTTGGCTTACTCAACTACTCTTCTTAAGTCGACTCACATCTCTTCGTTCTTGTCCCCTGCTAACAGAGCGATTCATCCGCAAAGCTGCTGGCTAACATAAGCGGCCAACTCTTTTATATAATCTTCTTCTCTTGGTACGCATCCGCGTTAATCAATTTCCACCAACAAAAACTGCTACAGCTATGTCCCTGATATCCATAAGACGAGTTGACCTGATCGCGAAACAAGATTGATTGATGTGATGTGATCGATGGAAGGCATTCGTCGAGTGTTTAAGACCAGCGGTGGGCAGCCTCATAGCCCTTCTTACCCGCGCAACCCGGCCCGTTATTTTGAAAATTCCACGACGCAATAGATATTACAACAAACACACGCTGCATCGCGTTGATCGAAAGCAAATGACAAAAATCTAAATATTTTTGTACCCTTTCCGTTATTTCTGTGGCCCACCGCTGTTTTAGACGTATGCGCCGATATAGAACCCGAACCAGATTTCACAAGTATAGCTGAATGTTGAGAAACTACCATCTCAATCTCACTATTCCATTACGGTGTATGTGAACCAGGGGTGTAAACCGATTATGATCCGAACCACACCGTAACCGAAGCGCAATTTCAGCTGAGAAACAGAAGCGCAAACGAAAAGAAAACGCCGAACCGAACCGTAAAACGCAATGAAAAACCGGTTCGGTTCAGTTCATTGACGAGTCTTACTGCTTTTGGCGTTACCTATAGGTAATCAAAATTGTAAATTTAGGAATTTTAAACGCTTCCCCAAGATAAGTGTTAACAGAGTTTAGGTTAAATTAAGTTTTGCTGATGAACCCACTCTCTACAAGGGAGACTACTTATAGACCAAATCAATCCTAAGCGATGCAGGATCGATGTAGCTTCGCGTATATCACATCTCCTGCTCCCTTTATTCACCGATCTCTTAATATACCTGTCATCAGATTACATGTATTCCTTGAAAATTTTCCCCGATTGATTTGTGTTTCACATTTCCCCTACAGGATGATATTCTCAGTATTCTGTACGATATTTAGCGTTTGTAAGGAGCATTTATATAAGGATTTTAAAGATAACCAAATGTTTATATTTACTTAAGAATTCATAATATTCGGAGCTTAAAAATGGTAACGAGTCTTCATAAAATATATAATAAATTCGGGGTGAACCACAGAACCGAAACGAAACCGCGATTTAGTTAGCTACAAAAACCATGTAATAAACCGAACTGGCGGTTCAGAAATTGTGTGAACTACTGAACAGAACCAGTCCTTATTTTCGAGCTAAGGAACAGTGAGTCGAGAGCAACGCGATCTGTCTGGGAGTCAGACCGGGAGTAAAATGATAAGCTCATTTGCAAAGGCGCATGCGTAAGATGGGGAAACTGGAAAGTTTTAGCAAAAGGAGTTCAGCTTGGCTTTCACAACTGCAAGAATGAATGTTTAGAATAAATGGAAGTATTTTTCACAGATCGCTACAAACACTTGAACGACGGCACTAGATAAATGGAGAAGCAAAATCCACGAGTCCATTTAAAATAAGGGAACACGAGGTGGAAATGCTAGAACGACTGACCATATTTAAATCTGGTTTATCAGACTTAAGAGCCAATATTATCCGGAGTCGGAGACTCCAGGATATTTGGGAAGTGGAAACCGATCCCGAACCGGAGCAGGTTCATTTTTATCCGCCCGAACCTAAACCTTAACCGGAGCAAAAAAAAAGTCAAAAAATGGGTTCGGTTCAAAATTATAAAAATTTTTCTAGATGCTGTAATTGTTAACTTGCATGCACACTAACAAAAAAAATTTGGCATGAATTTAAAGAAATCATCTTTTTTTTTGTCTCATAAACAGAAAGTTTTATAGAACTCCGAAAAATATGACATAAAAAAAGTTAAAAAAAACTTTTCTAAAAATTATAATATAAGAGATTTGTCTGATAGCACGGGATTTTTTTTTGGTCGCTGAATTGAAATCAATTTTCCGTTTTCACCCAGCACGTCAGGGACTCTATATATTTGCATAAACGTGTGTTACGAGAGTTTTGTTTACATTTGTGAATCGAGTGACCACATTAAGTAACCTTTTCTAACGAAATTTGTTTTCATGTTAGCTGAATTGAATGACGTTACAGAAAAGTTTTTATTTTGCTCACAAGATACACATTGTTGGATTTTCATATTTTTTGACAAAATCGATTTGTCCCAAGTTTTCTGATTTAAGTTTAGCGACCAAATATACATATGGAAAGTTTGCTATCTTCTCTGTTACAAAAGCTTGTAAACCTGTGTATTTAGGTCGAACTTTTCTAGTCAATTTCTTAAAAATTGTTCAAAATTTGATTTTAAAGTAAAATATCCCTTAAAATAACTATTTCTGTGCTCAAATATTTTATTCCGAATATCAAAACTCTGAACTTCGAAATATGTTTGAAATGTTAAAGGTTTTTCCAATTGACATTCATTTCTTGAGTCAGCGAAAAGAAAACAAGCCTGAACCTCGGTTCGAATCTGAACCTAGGTTCAGCGAGCTTCTGAACCCGCTCTCTTGAAAACAAAAAGTTTCAACACATCATATTGAAGTTATTTAAACTTATCTATACAAAAGTAAAGGGTGATTTTGTATCAACTTTCGTTTTGTCAACACTGTTTCTGGCAGATCAACTGTTTTCGTGTCACATGTTACTGTCAAACATGTTCAGTTTGGTCTATAAATAAACCATGAATCGACTTACAAACGAACAATGCTTTCGGGTTATTGAATTTTATTATCAAAATCCATGCTCGGTTAAGAAAGTGCTAATTTTTGGTGAATGGATGGATGAAGATCCGCTTTTTTTTCGGAAAATTGTGTTCAGCACAGATTTCTGATGAATGGATACGTGAACAAACAAAATTGCTGTATTGAAGAGCAGCCAGATGCATTGAAAGAACTGCCAATGCATCCCGAAAAATGCACTATTTTTATTATGGGCGTGGCATCATTGGACTGTACTTTTTTAAAGATGACGAAGGCAGAAAAGTTACCGCGCAATGATTACCAACCTTTTTTTGCCCAAAATGGAAGAACTGGACTTGGCTGACATGCGGTTTCAACAAGACGGTGCCACATACCACAATGGCCCAATTAAGAGGCGAGTTCGGTGAATAGTTTATTTCACGTTTGGGGGCGGTCAATTGGCCACCTAGATCTTGCGATATAACGCCTTTAGACTATTTTTTGTGGGACTATGTTAAGTCTCATGTCTATAGCGACAAGCCCGCAACAGTTGACGCATTGGAAGCCAAAATTAAAGAATTTATTCGTAACATACCAGACGAAATGTTAAAGAGAGTACGCCAAAATTGGACCGAGCGTTTGAACCATTATTACATGAAATTATCTTTAAACATTAAATTATAAAGATCGTTCTATCGACTCAAATAAAGATCCCATACATTTTTCTGAATTCTATGTATTATTTTCTTAATCAAATCCGAAAGCTGATAAAAAATCACCCTTTATTTAATTAGTTTTTTACTTGCATCCCTGCTTTGTACAGTATTTTAAGCCAACACAAAGCTAGTCAAGCGCATAAAATCGAAAGAGTATGGGAAATCTGAACAAATGGGACAACCGTAACTGAGATGGGAAGACCAGATGCGGCCAGACATTGCCAAGCTTGGTGTGAACAACTGGAGCCAGCTCTTAGCAAACAAAATCGATAACTGGCAGCAGCCGAGACACCGTCCAGTTTCAAAGTTCTTGAAAAAAACTCTCTGACGCATACTTTTATCGACCGCTGTATGTACTTGCATGTGCAATACCCAAACAAAAAATAAACAACAATTTTTTCTTAGTGAAATCCACATAGGAACATCTGTTCATTCGACTCGGATTTCAGGTCTTGTCCTCTAGCAAAAACAAAAACCAAAAGTAAGTAAAAAAAAAAAAGGTCGTCCCTCTGCTTCATCTTAAAATGAGAGCAAGCACACACACACACACGCACACATGCACGCATACAAGTGCAGAGGATTTGGTATTCTGGCTTTTTTGGAAATTTGCAGTTTCAGGTCCGGGTGTTGTAGCTGCTGCACTTTGTTTTCATCAATGTGTGGCCGATTTCTTTTGGAAAGGAAACAAGTGGTTGGGGGCAGGTGTTTAGCATTTTTGGATTTTTCTGTTTCTGCCTATTTTTGATGTGGTTTATTTTGGTTGATTTTTTCACACAGACGAGCGATAACATTGCGGGCCCCAACACGTAGATTGTACACAAGCACTCCCACACACGCACATATTTGTATATACCTTGCCATACATACATACATACGTGTCTAGTATATTTGCCTTTATCATCTGACAACTACGAAAACGACTACACAGCGTACGCTCCGCTAGCCACGCGCACGCACATGCTCCACCAAATAACAGTCTAGCTCTAATCCAAGTCTCAGCGAGCGGAGCTTTACTCATTAACAAATTTCATGTTTTGTTTAAACGAAAATTGTAAATTTCTAAAAAAAAATTAAAACACCACAACGCACAGACAGACGCGACAGGGATGAAAATTCCTGTTTTTCAATACAAACTAAGGGAAGAAAGCTGCTGCTGCTGCTGCTGCTGCAGGGCATTGTATTTGTATGTATGCCTGCCTATGTGTGTGAGTGTGTGTGTGTGTATCTGTGTGGGGTTGCTGCTGCTGTGCGGATGTCAACTGAAGGACTCTATACTGCAGCAACGTTGGTCGCCTTTGATCGAAATTACTGCAGCTGGGGTCCTCTCCTGAGGGGGGAAAAAACTTAACAGCGGGTCGAAAGTTCAACTTGTGGAAAAATGACGCAGTGCTAATATAAATGGGTGAAATTTGACAATAAAAATCTATAAAGCTATCAAGCGATAGTAAAATATCTTCTGCTTTGCTATCGATAACGTTTGAGTTTGGAGTTACCCATTTCAGGGAGAAAACTATTTAATAAGCTTGGTTTAAGTCAATTTACAGAGCATTAACAGCATGTTTCGTTAACAGAACTGTTAGCAAAAATGCTGTTTGTTATATGCAGGAAGACAAGACAGACCGAAAACGGACACATCTGAATCGACTCTATCGACTATATATACTTTATAAGGTCAAAGATGATTCCTTCAATGCGTTGCAAACTTTTGGGCAAAATTATAATACACTTTTCAAGTGTATAATTGCTTTCGTCACAGTATTTCATATAAATAGAAACGCTTTCTAACAGCTCATGAGCATCAAAGCAAAGCCAAAGCGCTTCTATTTGTATGAAGTACTGTGACGAAAGTAATTTTCTTTCGTTCAGAGTACGGGGTTTATATCGAATCAGTTCAATGACTTGAATACTAAGATATTCTTTTAGTAAATTTAGAAATCTTTGAAAGGATGGCGTAGTAATTTAACTCCTCCTTAATCTATATTAAGCCAAAGTCTGTTAAAGGTTTGTGGAAAGACGGATACGCGTTTTTCACGCTCAGAGAATAGTTTACTTTTGAAGTCCTACTGCACAGTCGAAGCTATAATAACTATATTTTTATTGATATTCGAAGAGACTTAAATGTTTCAAAGCAGTTCAAATCAAAATGCATAAAGTTTGGCAGAAAACCCAAATCTGTGGTTTGAAATGTCTGTAAAATACTGAACTAAAGTAATCCTTATACCGAGCGGTTTGCTGATAGTATTGTAATTATTACAATCCTATATTTTCGCGTTATTTAAATCAAGAGTCATAAAAATTGGTCAGAATTTGGATAATATTTACTTCTGTCTGTTACATTAATTTGCAGAAACTAAGTGTACTTATTTTATATCAAAACCAACTCAAATTAGCTCAGAAACATTTTCTGAATTTCGACCTCCGAGGCTTAAACTGGGATCCGAAAAGACACAAAATTCGATTAACTGATCAACCTTTCCCTTAAAAAATCGCAGTCTGACCTTAGCATGGTATTTCTTGACAATCTCCTGTTTGTAAGATTGATTCAAATGGTAAACCAAATAAGTCTAACTGTTCCAGTTCGTTTTATTAGAAATTGCGTTTCGATATATCTACAGCAGAGTCGCCGGAACCTTTGCCTTCTTTACAATATCTCACAATATGTTTTTCACTTATTTTCTTCCTTGTTAGTTTTATGAAATAACTTATTCTCCCTTCTTTCTCAATCACTGAAAACCAGTGGTGCAAAAAAGCCTATCCCATGGGATAGGCACTAATAATTCTGCCGGCGTCGCAGCCGTCACACGCAAAGAGAGAGAATACGTGTGTTCTATAAATAGCACGCCCAGCGGCTTGCTCTCTCACGACGCGTGCTTTCGTTTTTTTTTCTCTCACAAGGCATTTGTTCGTTTGCTTGTTGCTCATGTTTGACGTCATGACGTTTACTTAGTGTTTCGCTGCTACGCACACAAGCGCATGGCTTAATAATGTGAGTTTGGGCACCACTGCGAAACCAGGGTTCCTCAAGCAGAGAGCGCGAAAACGTGACTGTGTCTCTCTCTAACACACAAGAAGATTGACTTCGGAAGAATCTAAAATTGGCAAGTAAGTTCGCCCGGGCTCGTTTGGGAACTCTGCTGTAAACTCACAAAAAAATTAACTCTACTAGGGATTAATGTAAACAGACTTGCGTCCCTAAAAATTCATTATTTATTTCAAATAGACTCTTTTGGAATCAACAAAGGCATCACTAATCAAATTTTCCCGGGTATAATTTGAAGAAGCTTTTTGATAATCATTTGGGAAGCATAGTTGCGGAAATTATTAGAGCAACTATTTTGGTTCTGATTAGTTTCGAGAATTTATCCCTAGGCTAAAAAGCACGGTACGTAGTACTCAAAAAACGCTCGCAAACAAAAAACTTCATACAAAAGAAACATAAGCCACTCGCAAAAGGTTTGATGTACAACTAGAAACAAAGAGGCTGGCAGTAAAATCCACACGAACGTCGAACTCTGAATTTGTGGATGGTATGAACAGCTGTTCGAGCTTGGTTTGGGCGCCCAAAGTAATAAAATTTCTTTATTTTGACGGTCAAAAGTGGAAAAGCTAGTGAGCGTAAAAATCGTTTAAAGCGCTTTCATGAGGAAGAATAAATTGCGCTGATTAAAGCCGTAGAGGCAAAGGTAATTGTTTGGGAACACACCAATAAAAAGAATTTTGATGCAGTTGCCATGGAGAACCTCCAGCAGCAGTCCGCAGTCCAGAGAGATTTGCAACAAGCATGTCCGGGCCAATGCCGATATAGAGCAACAACAGTAATGCTAAGTTTTAATAATATACTTTTCATTTTGATTTTGATTAAGCTCCCACAATTCAAAGACGGAAATAAAACTGTTGGCGCTCATATGGAAGTTTGAAAAGTTTTGTCTTGAACTATTGGTAGTACGTCCGAAAGGGGCATGCTGACTAGGGACAGTCGTTATACCCTGAACCAAGCCTGAGGCTGGTATTTTGGGATGAGCAGTCCGCCAGGCTGCTTCTTTATCTTCTTGTGGGAGATCGTGGTTGTTTGAAATTGAGTCTCGACGTGGAGTTCTGCATCAACCATGTTCTGTGACCCAAAGATCAGCAGAATTTTTACATAGAATTCGCACCTCACCATATGGAAATTGTCAGGCCCGACAGTGAGCTTTTCAAATGGGTACCTGGGAGACTCCGGTCTCCTTGGGGCGCTAGTTGGGAGCCACCAACCAGGCTCATTGTATTATATGCAGGGTACCGTGATTTTAATCGTATCTATGATTATGCCATTCTGTGTGAAAGTACTTTGGACCTTACAGTCTGTCTTCGCTTTATCAGAATACTCATATTGCTATCAAATCATCCCTTATTTCCCCTCTGTCGAAATAACTGAGACAGTGGTGACTGCTTTTTGCATCCTCATTTTTCTCCTCTTCCAACTCCCCTGAAAGCCTGGCATCAGCCTTAACTATACGTATTTCATATTCTCAATTTTTGTAATTCCTTCTGTAAATACTCATAAAATTTTTGGTAACAAATCACAGCTGGAAAAGAGTGTGATGTTACCTCAAAAAATCCCAAATTTGACATTTTTAAACTATCTGAGCACACTATTTTGGTTTAGGATGCACTCGTGTAATAAATGACTTTTTTGTGTGCCCAAACAGTTTGGAGTACTCCGTACAATGCTTAAGTGTTGAACACTTTCCATGTACAAGTTATAAAAAATATTTGTTAGCATTATTTAACAGGCTCTAGAAGAGCGTTTCATTTTCAGAAAAATTAGTTTGCTTTAACCAACGACCATCTAATATCTAGACTGCACGTTTGCTCAGTCGAACAAAGTTTTGTTTCAGAATGCAACCGTCTTTGTCACGAACTCGAACCTTCTTCGTTACAAACTCGAACCTGTCTCACGCCCACGCGACGGAGCAAGACAGGGCGAGGATTGAACCTGAGCGCCATAGTAGCGCAGCTGACAGCAAAGAGGGACTGAGCAAAAATACTACTTTTATCTGTACTTTAGCTTAACAAGACAGCAGCAGCTCAGCAGCATTCGTGTCGCTGCAGTTTAATGTTTTATTCTACACCAATATGGGGTCTATAGCCTTGTTGGAGAAGTTAGGAACCGAAAAGCTTTGAACCCGAAATTCCGACGTTTTTAAACTGTGAGTCGAACGTTAAACCAACGCAAGGTTTAGACAATTTCTAAACCTGTTCTAAATCTGAATATTCGTTTCAGTTCTACAATATTAAAGAATTTCAGAAATCTACAGTCTGTTTAAAATTGTTCGGAACAAAGACTTATAAATATAAGATTAAATTGTTATAATTTAACGAATCAGCCTCGGAATAAATATTGACTGGTAAAATCATTTATTATTAAAATATACCCGCAATCTAAGGAACCGACAGCTTAGAGCTATTTGTACAAACAAAAATGTTAAAACGGAACAAATTTTGATGTAAGTAAATTTGTTCTAATTTTTGGTTGTTAAATTATTAGTGAATGGAACCATAATATTTTTAAGTCCTGCAAAATCTGCAATTATGGCTTTCAGCAAATTTTAGAAAAATTTTTTTGTGTGAGCTAAGCTTTTCTTTTGGGGCGTAAAACGGGGCAGTTTAGTAAGTAAAATTGTTGTTTGTTGTTGTGAAAACTTTACTCAGGGCCGGCCAAGTTATTCACACAGACGCTAGCTGAAGTCACAATTTTTTGAATCGGAGAGGACAAAAAAGCAAGTAAATCACTTACTTACATTGTTCTGTCCATGTCTCCATTTGACATGTGTTCAGCGCTTTAAAAAACGAGTTCGCTCGAAGAGAAGAAGAGAATTCTTTCACGGTGTGTTAAAAGAGAGATATAGCTCTTTTCCCGGCTCTCTTCTTGGGAAACCCTTCTGCGCTTAGCCAGATGCTTTGCGCTGGCTATTCGGAGCCAAGAACCAAACTTACGCTCGGATAGAAAGAGTAGAGAGAACACATATGAAGTTGTTGTTGCTCTAAGTCAACAAAGGTCACTGGATCCACCAGGGGTTGGTGGGGTCGAAGACATTTCGCTATTTACAAATATACAATCCGAACGCATGCCGAAGCTGAGGAGAAGAGACAAAAAGCCTTTTGGTCGCTGGCTAAACTTTGAGTCGAAGCAAATTTATGGCGTTTTGTTTTCGAACCCGAAATACACTCTCTTGGCCAACTCTGCTCTACGTATAGACGTAAGCCATGCAGTGAGTCCTCTAGGCGCTGGTCTCCCTTTGTGCTGCGTGCTCAATAAGCTTGGGCAACCATGATATATCAGAACTTGCGGCGTTGGCAGCAGCCGAGCAAACAATTCAGCAAAAATGAGAAGCTTTTGAAAGCTCTCTGACTGTTCTCTGTATACGATTATACGATTATTTGCGCAGTTGTCAGTGGCAATTTCAGTGCTCCCGAAGCCGATCACTGAATTATACTCTTTTGGGGTATATTACTTTTTCATATTTGTTGAGTTTTTTGGTTTGTTTTTTTTAAATCTAGTTTTTTTATATAAAAGGCTTTGAAAACCTTAGCTTAACAGAAAAAAGCATAGCTTTACGGTTTTGTGAATGGTCGAACTTAAATTTTGTAATAATTTCGTTACTAAAGAATTCTAGTCCTAGCTTAGACTTTCACTTTTCCAGTTAGTTTCTCCGTTATTATCGATCGCTTTCTGCCAATCTTGCAAACAGCTGTTACCGTTTTTCGATAACATTTCTGGTGTTTTGCACTTATTGAACTGTTTTTTTAGCCTGTCGTGTGTAATTATGACTATATACGATAAGATATCTCAACTTGTTTGTCATTGTATTATTCTTATTGTTTTTTTTTTTTTTCTTTCTGTACGTTTGTATTGTAAATAAACAGCTTTTCAACTGTGGAACTGGTTGTGCTTGGCTAGAAAACACTCACACAAGCGTACTGCATGGCAGAGACCGACAAAGGCACGTGAACCATGGTTAGAAAAGATCTTGAAAATACTGGAGAGACAATCTGAGGAACACAAGCTAATTAACTTTGGGAAATTTGTTAAAAAAAAATACAAAACAAGTGACTAATCAAAGCGTCAGTTGACTCATAATTGTCTCCTGGAACTGTTTGGTTGATTCACCGGTCAAATTTCAAACGATTTCCAAATGCCTGCAGGATAATGTTGCCGCAGCGGGTGAAAATTAAATTGTTCCCATTCCCGTTGCTCCCCGGTTGTTGCACTCGCCAAAGCTTCCCGTTACGTTGCATTTTCAAAAAAAAAAAGGAGGAGAAGCCAGAGAGAGCGAGAGATTGCATATGGGGGGGATATAAGAGAGAGATACATACATACAACATGAGACATGTGTAAATATCCAAAAATATAACGAACCCAAACGGTCCGACGTAATAAAATCCCTTGCAGCGCAAGGCTGCGACGTCAGCTGCGAAGCCAGCGCCACATGCTTTTTTTTTTTTCTTCTTATATTTATAAATTGAGCCGAGCCAGAGCCCTTATGTGTTCAACTCTCGAATGTTATGTACAACCAGTCCGAGGCGTATGAACATGCGTGCGTGTGTGTGTCTGTGTGTGATGCCATCGTCGATATTGAAAGTACATACAGATGTATGTATGTATGTACGTTGAAAATTGCTTGTGTTTGCGAACAACGGAACGATCTGATACGAAGTGCTTATTTTTTTTCAGTTAATTCTTTATACGTCTGTATGTATCGTTTTCGCTGTTTTTTTTTTCTTTTCTTCTTTTTTTCACGGAACAATATACAAAATTTTTGCTTTGCTCACACAATTTTCCACAATTTTTTTTTCGTTTTTAAGTATTGCTGACGACTGGCTGATTGGCCGAGCCAGCGTAGATTCCGTTTGCGTTGCGTTTGTTGGTTTTTTTTTTTTTTTGGAGTGCGTGATTACGCCATTTTCTTGCACGCCCATTTCACATTTACCTTTTTTCATTGGCTTTTTCTGGGTAATTTTCACAACTGGACACTCGCGTACACTGTGAGATGTATGTATTCGATATTTTGCATCAATTTATTGACTATTTCAGGGTGTTTAATGATTTTTCCTAATTCTTTTTGTTAAATGCATCGCTTGAGACTTTTGTCAGCCATTTCGAACGAACACGACCAGAGTGAGAGGGGAGCTGCAAAAACTATCGAACAAAATCTATCGGTGGTGTGACCAGCTGTGTGTAGGTGTAAAAAAGTTGCAGCTAAGGGAAGGCGTTGATGTTAGGCAAATTATTTAAATTTTAATTGATTTTAGTTTTAGTTTTATTAAAACAGCGGGCTGGCCACTGATTAAGACGCGGTTTCTGTTAATTAAACTAACAGAATCTTAGTACTGTCTAAGGCCGGGTTTACATAGGGGCACACTGTGACCGTGTTGTCTGTGACGCACTGTGACCAAAATACTCAGAAGTCCAAAGTGTTTACATTGGCGTTACACGATTTTTGTGTCAAGCCATTTGCCGTTCACATTGCGCTGTGACACTGAAACGTGACGCGCATCAAGCAAAGCTTATAGATCTTATTTATTTTGCCAGTTTAAAGCTTGATTGTTACGTTACAAATTAACAATAAATAAATAAAGCCTCTTTTATTTTTTCCCACAATTTTGGCGCACACGTAATCTAGTATTTTCACACGTTTATTTTTGGCATTTTCAACAAGAAAGGTCACACTAGCTGTGGTTGTCAAATGATTGAATTTCAACATTTGAAAGTAAAAAAATGTAAAATGCTTTAATAGGGCGACAGGAAGGTTAGGTAAGGTTAAATGGGCAGCTCAACTGAGTCCGACTGGTTTTATCATGTACTTGTCGGTAGAAATTGAACGCCTAAGCCCGTCTAGCAGAACATCTGTTATGTTCTTTTAGAGCTTCTGTTACCTGTTTACTGAGCCTCTGTTACTGTTACCGTCTCTGTTAAGCTGATGTCAGCAATTTGTTTACCCAAATAAATAACAATTTCTGCATGCAAACTTATTTTTATGCTTTTCTTTCCCATTAAAAATTTGCAGGAATCTTCATCTTTGTTATGTGTATTTCGCGTGCAAGTGTATATAATTAGAGCTAAGCTTTTACATAATTTCAAGTTCGGCCAATTTAATCGGTAGGATTTTGTATGACAATTAGAATAAAGTCCTTATCGGGTGCCACCATAATCTCATGCTTTTTGGAGCGTACCCTCAGGAATGTCATATCATTGGAGGGATCCAAATCGCGAACCACACTCCTCGCCTTGTCGGCCAGTTGACTCATTAGGCCCGCATACTGCACAGTTGTTGTGTTGTCCAGCGTCGACTTAACCGGAATACCTAATGAGAATTGGACAAAATGTTAGCTATAAATGTTTGTATGTGTTGGTGTGGGAGTCATAACAGTAAATACTTTCGCACCTTCGTTGTTGACCACAATTGTGCCCACCACGCCTTTGTGGCTTTGAATGCGTTTTAATGTTTCCTCAACCTCTTGTGACTGCCAAAGGAACAGAGAATTAGTTTTGAGTTTATATACAAACAATTAATTTACCATTTTTACTAATAATTCGGATTTTATGTGTGGAAATAAAGTTTTTGTTGTTGGTTCAATAAGAATGTGACCGTAGGACGTCAAAATCTCAAAGCAAAGTTATCGCTCGTAGGTAGATAATATCTACATCATATCTACATCGCGTTTTATATGCAAAACTATTTTAAATTTTAAATAAATAATTATAATTATTTGTATTAAGATTTTAAAAAATCCAACTTTACAAATTTACTTCACTTTGACCTAATGACCCATAAATAACCCATTTACCCTGGATACGTACCATGGAAACAAAAAAAAACGCGAAACTAGGCCAAACAGTCTTAACCCAGAAGGCAAAAGAAAATGTTTAATTCTGCTCCCGAGCTTGTAAATATATTTGAATTAACTGAAACCCATTTCCTAGTTAATTTGTTACTATTTTCCAGCCCGCTCGTTCACTTCGCTATGTGGAAAAAGCTTTCGAACAGATACAGAAAAAGAAAAATATTCGTGATATTGTAATTATCAACGATCGTGGACATCCGGTAAAAAGTACCATGACCCCAGAGGCTTCGGTGAAATTTTCAGGACTTTTTCAGGCTATACGTGGCCGCTTGGAACGGGGCATGGAGAAAATTGACCCGAGCGATGAGTTATTAATGATGCGAGTGCGCACGAAAACTCACGAAGTGCTCTTAACTCCCGATTCAAAAATAACTGTGATTGTGGTACAAAATGCAATGGATAAAATTTCTTTT